>JAVJIF010020483.1:0-65869 GCA_038442645.1 Agave tequilana
GAAAAGATCTCTTGGTGATCTAAACACTTTGATCACCAATACAAACTCTCACAACAAACCCTATAGGTAGATATAGCAATGGATAGCTCAAGTGTTTGTGTGAGAAAACTAGGAAGAGATGGTGGAGGAAACTCTCAAGAAAATCTCTTTTAACACTCTAGATAAAATCTTCCCTTTAGATAGGAAATATTTGCTCTCAAATTTGTGGAGAAAAACCTCTGAAAATGATTGGAAAAACTACTAGCTCAAAAACACTCTCCAAATCTTGGTGAAAACATGACCAAACCCCCAAATTTATAGGCTGTCAAAAACTAGCCGTTGGGGTCTGTCAGACCTGTCGGTCGACTGCCCGTCGACCGCCAAAGGTCAAAAATCAGACCGTTGGAGCCTCCGGTCGACCGTCCGGTCGACCCAAAAGAACAGAGAGCACTGCTCTCAGTTCCGGTCGACTCGGTCGGTCGACTGGCCATCTGCCAGGGTCGTGCACGCTGTGCACGTCGGTCGACCCAGCCGGTCGACCGACTTCAGAGTTAGTCGACTAGCAAGTAGTAAGTCGACTACTGAGCCTGAAAAACAGTTTTTCTGGGATTTAAAACTAAGTCTTTTGGTTGAAATAAAATCCCATAAATACTTAGAAATCTACAAAAATAGTTTTACCAATATACTATGATAAATAAACATGCTTGCACAAAATCAAGGCATGTTATAAAAGATTGGGACTATTTTTGTAATATGAAAATATTGGCTCAAGATAAAAACTGTTTTTCCAAAACAATATTTTTCCAAAACATGTTTTTCCAAATCTTCATCAAATACAAAAACAAGATATACTTTTAAAGCATAGTGTGTATGGATATGATCCACTACACAATCAAGATGAAATATCTATGTTTTTGACAATAAGCATAAACTTGGTTTTGGTTGAAAGATGTAAACATGAATACCAAAACCAAATTATTTTCCAAAATGACAATCTTTTGTAAAGCAAAACTATCAAGAGTGTGTGTGTATATGTACTTGAGCAATCCACCAACTACTCTATCCTTTACATTTTAACTAAAACAAAATCTTATACCTAGACACAAGTCTTGATCTTGAAGTCTTCCCTTGAAGTCTTCTCATCATCTTGACTTGGTCCCAATGCAATCCAACGAGCTCGACTCTTGATGTGGTCTTGATGCATAGGCTCGTGAATCAACCAGTGCTAGCTTCAAAACTTGACTTTAAATCCTTTGTTGAAGCTCCACACCTACTAAGATCTTGATAACAAATCTGTCACTAATTAAACACAAGATCATTAGTAATATAACTACATGAGTTAATCATCATCAAAACTAGAGTGATGGGCCTTTGGGCCAACACCTAATTCATCAAGTTTAACTAGGAACACATCAGCACCCAAGTTCGAACCAAGACTAAATTTGTTTATGTCTCAACCGACATCTTTGCAGGATAGGTTTTATTCCATTAGAACCTCACTACCATCCTGCATCCAACTTTCATTGGTTGGTGAACATAACTTTGAGCTTAAGCCACAGTTCATCAACATACTCCCTAAGTTTCATGGCTTAGGGTCCGAAGATGCTTATTTCTTCATAAGAGAATTTGAGGAAGTATGCTTAATGATGAAAATCTCACACCTTACAGATGATGCTACTAGGTTGAGATTTGTCACATTTGCTCTTAAAGACTTAGCCAAGAAATGGCTCTACAGCTTAGTGACCGGCTATATCACATCCTGAGATGGTTTTCATCAGGTCTTCTTAAAGAAATTTTATCCAATTCATAAGACCGCTCTCGTTAGGAAAAATATCATGCAGTTTAAGTAAGAACCTAGTGCACCATTTTGGAGATACTTTGAACCCTTCAAAGACCTCCTTGTCCAATGTCCTCATCATGGAATAGAGAAATGGCGACAATGCCGAATTCTTTATAACGGTTTAAACTACTCAACAAGGCCCTCTTAGAAAGCATATGCCAAGGGGATTCTTGCAGAAGGATGAGAATGAAGGATAGGATTTATATGAGAATCTAGCTGAAAAGACCATCCAATGGGAACCAACTAGTGAAAGCTCTAGGAATTCAAACTCCATATCTTCAAAAGGAGGTCTCCATTTAATTGAATAATCCATAGCTAACGAGGCTAAGTTAGCTAACCTAGCGAGAAGACTGGAAGCTTTAGAAACTAAGGAACCAAGTCCAGTCAATCAAGTTAGCCCAAACCAAATTCCAACTCAGGGTTGTACTTATTGTCAAGCCATGAATCGTGTGTTTGAGGAGTGTCCTGTGTTTCAAGCTCAACAACACTTTTTAGAACCGATGATTGCGGCCTTTTCAAGGCCGAGTAATGATCCTTACGCACCAACGTATAATCCTGGTTGGAGAAATCACCCAAATTTCTCATGCAGTCAACAAAAACAATGACCACCTACGATCAACCCATGCAAGCCCTTCCATCATTCTAATAATTCTTCTAATCATCAACCTAACTTTCCAAATCACCCTCACAATAATCCCAACAAATTTCAAATTATCAACAAAATTTTCTCAACTAAGCTACACAACCCTCCTTTTAGAATCCTCAGCTTGAAAGGAGAATGACTGACTTTGAGAGAAATATGGAAAGGTATATGAAGAACCAAGATTCCCTCATGCAAACAATACAGAGGCTAGTGGGTCAAATAAGCCAATTAGCCAATCCACAGAATGAGAGTCAAAAGGGTACCTTTCCTAGTCAACCAATTATGAATCCTAGGAATTCTCAACAAGCTCATTTGGCTGAGGATCAATCATTGAATCAATGTAATGCTGTTCATACATTGAGGTTAGGAAAGAAAGTTGATAACCAAGTGTCAACATAACCCAATCTCAGTCAGCACAATCACACTCCAGTATCCACCTCATCTAGTCCCAATCTTTCCAAATCTGACGAATCTGAAATAGATAAGTCAACCAGTCAGATGTACAAGCCTATAGTACCATTCCTATTAGGTTAAAGAACAACAAGCAGAATCTATACATGGATAAAATAATTGAGATCTTCAACTAAGTGAAGATAAATGTGCCACTCCTTGATGCCATCCAATAAGTCTCATCTTATGTAAAATTTCTTAAGAGCATGTGCACCAAGAAGAGAAAGACTAATGTACCCAAGAAAGTCTTCTTAGCCACTAACATTAGTGAGCTACTGTCGGGTCTGATCCCTGTCAAGTAAAAGGGTCCGGGTTGTCCCACCATTGCCTGCACTATAGGACAAGCTGAGATTAGTCATGCACTTCTTGACTTGAGAGTAAGTATCAACCTGCTTCCATTCTCAGTTTATCAATAACTCGGGTTGGGCGATCTTAGTCCAACTCGAGTCACAATCTAACTGGCTGACCGTTCTGTGAAAGTTCCAAAGGGAAAAATTAATGATGTCCTTATCCGGGTCGGGGAGTTTATCTACCTAGTTGATTTAATAGTTCTTGAGACACAACCTGTGTCCAATCCTAGGGCTCAAACTCCTGTTATCGTAGGGCGCCCATTCCTTACTACTGCTAATACTATTATCAATTATAGGAATGGGTCTATGAGATTAACATTTGGGGACATGACTAGAGAAGTCAATGTCTTCAATCTAGAAAAACAACCTCGTAAGATAAGAAACTAAACATTTCAGGTAAACTTTGTTGAAAACAATTGTGATGAAGAAAGTGAAGGTATAGAGAATGAGTCTCTGTTTCTTAATGAATTATTTAAGAATGAATGCGATAAGAGCTTAATGAGAAGGCATATGTCGGAGATCCTAATTTTAGAGTACCCTTTAAAAATGAGAAATTTGATTTGAATATCTTCACTTTCGATAAGCCAACCAATAATATATCGAATGAGAATATAATTCAAGAGCCTCCGATTGACATACTCTTTGAAAAATTCTTCGAAGAAGAACTCATGTGTTTGGATGGACCAACTAGGGATATTTTGGTTAATTACACACCTCCAGGAGAAAGTGTTGACCTACATTTTGAAGAAATGTATGGAACTGAGTTTTTGAATAATGAGGAAGTTCCAACTGAGAAGTGTGATGGTGATCAATTTTTGAATAATGAATGTAAAAATATGAGGAAGAAAAACCTAAAGAAGGTGAGCTGGGGAGGAAGAAAGTTAAAATGACAAAAAGATTGGCTCCCCACTATGCCTTATAAAGAGGATGATCGGGGTAAAAACTAGCACTCAAAATGTGTTTTATGTGAAATCAATATGAAAAGTCGAATGTGCTAATGTACCCTCGATACTTCTGTTATAGCATTGGCTCAACGGGTCGTATCCACAGGGAAGGGAGGCGATAGAAGCATTAACAGTCTCTAGTCACGTCAGATGTTAACAATTCTTCTATGTTGAAAGAATGAAAAAGAAAAGAAAATGAAAACAAGCATGTGGTAGGTGAGGAGAGCGATGAAAACGGCGATGTAAAAACATAGAGAGAAGTAAAGAAGATGGAACAAGGTAAACTAAGAAGGCAATGAAACACACCGATAGAAAAATGAGAAAAGAATTTGGAAAATTATTTCTAAAACAAAAGTAAAAGAAAACTCATGGCTACTAACTACTAAGTACTCCACTAACCATACTAACCTCTTCGAGATAGTTGCCTCACATTTTGATCCTCGGCCATCACAATCCTTATCTTCAAGAAGCAATACAAAGCATGGCTCATGGATGGTCATAACAATCAAAACATTGCAACAAGAACAAGCTATTACAAGCATCACTCATTACACTACTAGCATGAAATAAAAGAGCATGAAAATAAAAGAGTTAGCTTGGTTAGCAAGTTAGCAAGTTAGATGTTAGAAATAAAAGAGCATGAAGTAAAAGAGAGTTAGCTTGGTTAGCAAGTTAGCAAGTTAGATGTCAGAAATAAAAGAGCATGAAAATAAAAGAGAGTTAGCTTGGTTAGCAAGTTAGCAAGTTAGCAAGTTAGATTGTTAGAATCCATCATCTTTGGCCATCAATGGCTCTTGCAAGAACAAGGCCTTGTAGAGGCAACCCGATTCATGTGGATTATCAAGTAAGTGGTTAGATAGGTTAGTGGTTAGTAGTTAGATTGCCATGAGAAGAAAAACTAGCAACAACAATCATGTAGAAGATGAAGGAGATTATAATGGAAGAGAAAGGAGGCACCTTTACATAGAGTGTCACTCTCTATTACATCAATCCCTCACTATCTCTCTCTCTATGAATCACTCAGCCCTACTACAATGATCTAAGAAAAAGAAAAGAAAATACAAGAAAATGAAGAACTCTCACCTACACTACACTAAAATCTTGATCTACTCCTAAAAACGAAGACTCCTCGCGCTCTGGGCAATTGCAGGGGTATTTATAGGCAGAAGAAGGCTCCAGAAGACGAGACGGGGCCACGCGTCGAAAATCGACGCGTGGCTCCCTAGGATTGCTGCGCCTTTGCCACGCCTTTCCGGCAATTCCAGGGAGGTGGGTCCCAGATTTTGGTCCGCACGTTCGTCTGGCTTCTAGCTGCTTCCAGATATATCCAATTTCTGGTAATTTCGACCGCAGATCCGTCTGATGTGCGCGAGAGGCTAAGTTCAATGTATCTTCTAGATAATCCTTTGCTTGGCCTCCAAGTAATGCGGGATTAATTAGCATAAATTGAGCTGAATTAGCCTCTTATTCCATCTTTGCCCTTGGACTTTGATTGTACCTGTAATATAGACCAAAACACGTATTAGATCGACTATTTATTCATAAACTGGTGGGAAAATGCGACATAAAAATGCAGAATTGTAGACTAATCACACCCCCACACTTATTCTTTTGCTCGTCCCGTGCAAAACAAAGAAAAGAAAAACTATACTACCAATTTTATTACACCACTTTTGCAGGTGACGCGATTGCACTGAGCGTGTGCAACAAGCCGTTAAACCTCTAGGTTACCCTAGAGGAGGAGTGTTGTCTCCTGAGGGTTTTCAGCGGATTACACCCACAAAATCCATAAAGAAAGAAGACAAATGTTAGTATTTTGAAAACGCATTTTGAAAGAGAGACAAGTTTACGAACTATTTTTGCAAAAATATAAGTGATCTTTGGTCATAAGTCCACCTATAATCATTCTCCCTTAAACTTAGTCTCTATGCAAGATCTTGTCTTCAATTAAGGTAAGAATTCAAAATTGGATTGAATATTTTATCCTTCATAAAACCTAGATAGTATGCACACCGTGACAATGAAGATTTCTGAGATTTCAACTCTAACCATCAAGCCATTTATTTATATATATTTATTTTCTTTTTCTCTTTTTTCTTCCCTTAGTTTAGGCTTTCTAGTTCACCCATGTAACGAGCCTATAACCGATGACTCCCAAACCAGTTGGTCTTAGGGCACCAGATGAGAAAACATCCCTCGGGTTTAAGGACTCGAATGAAAACGGCCACAAAACTAAAGGGGACTATTTATTTCCTTTACCACCGTTAGGCGTGAATAATCATGCTTCTTGAGGCACAATTATCCAGCTTAATAAGTGATGTTTTATTTATATATATATATATATTTTCTTTTTCTTTTTCTCTTTTTTTTATGGCCTTTTTGGTCTTTGTTTCCATCCCAGAAACGTGTAAATGTGAAGTGCATACTTTCTAAGGCAAAAAATTCAAGATAAAAATATCTCCCCAATTTTACTTACTTAGTCTATAATTTCAAACAAGATCTATTATTTCAACTAGGTTTAAGATGTCATAATTAAGGCTTTCTTAATTTCTAAGATACATCTTAATTTTCTTAAAAATAGATCAAAACATTTGTCTCTTATTTCAAAAAATTTTTTTTTTAGTTTTTTATTTTTTCTAAAAGAAGTGTAAAAGAAAAAAGATCTAAAAACTCTATGTTAGTAAACCCTCCCCCACACTTATTTCATGCATTGTCCTCAATGCATCGTGATATATGTATGCATGAAACAAAATAGAGATGGAAGGAAAAATTACCTCAAGGTGGTGGTTCCGGTGGCGGCCTGATTGGTCCACGAAAGGCGGCCCAATCATTATTGCGTGGAGTCCAAAGGAACCTACCAGAAACCTCCATGATACAACCCACTAAAAAGATGTATGCATTTGTGAATTTTATTAGGAATTTTACCCCATCCAATGTCCAAATTTCTAAAATAATTTCAGAATCAAATTTATCAAAATCCTTGTCCCAGAATGGAGTATGAAAAGATAGAATGGTTGATTTGGACTTGGAAATATGGGAACTAATACCGACTCAGAAAAATGACTTAAGTCAAGTAAAGGTTCGGGAGTCGAAATTGGTTCAGGAAGTGGGTCCAAATCAAAAAGATAAAGCTCAGGTCCACATTCATTTCCCCATGATGGAATGTGACTATCTAAGATTAGTGATTCAAGTTCAGGAGGGTTGGGAATCAAAACTGACTCTAAAATGTTACTCAAATTGGGTAACAAAACAGGAGTCAATAATGATTCAGGTATTTGAACTAAATCACAAACTTGAGGGTCAAAGTCACATTCCTCATTGAGTTCAATTCCACAAAAATGAGAACTTACCAATTTATCAAATGGACTTTCAAAGGTATGAAATTGGTCAAGTTCAATATGATCATCATGAATGATTGGTGATTCAATTTCACAATGGACAGGCACTGGATCCAATACTGACTCGGGAAATGAAGTGAAATCATGTGAAGACACTGGAGTCATAATTGAATCAGGAAGGAAAATTAAATCATCAAGTGGAAGTTCAGGATCATATTCACACTCAAGTTCAATTTCAGGAAAAGGAAAACTTGCCAAAATGTCAATGGGATGGACAAGTTCAGATGATTGTGCTGAAATTGAATCTTGATTTCCAAAATGACAAGAGTCTTGAGTCATATCAATAGAGTGTGGCATAGCTGAATTAGTCAAAGGTTGATAAGATAGAGTCTCCTCATTCCTATAGATGTTAACCAATTGACTCAATTGTTCATCCACCTTATTGAAAGACTCGGCACGTGTTTTTTGATATTGTAACAAAGACTCTTGCAAGATGTCTATACTCTTTTCTAAACGTGATATTTCTACAGATGGTTGCTCTAGAATGGAGTATAAGAATCTTGATTTTGGAAAGTTTGTGAATAATGTGAGTCACACATGTGTGGTGAGGGAAGAGTGGACTCACACAAGAGATCTTTACTTGTTTCCATGACAAATGGTTGTTCATTAGGAAAAGGTGGAACTGAGTAAGACTCTTGAAAATATGGTGGAATTGGAGAGGCAAATGGTTCTTGAAGTTTTTGCTCGACTCTCTGTAAATTGGCTTCTATACTCCTTAGTAACTCAGATTTTTCTTCAATTGCTGGTTCAGAAAAAGAAGTGTGAGAAGCGAAATCGGGAAATGAATATTGTGGATAGTGTGGACTTGGTGGATATGGTGGACAAAGAGTTTGAGAATTTGACTCGGGGTACGTGAATCCCCAATTACTCGGTGAAGAGATGAAATTATTATGAAAATTATAGTTATTAGATGGGGGGTATGGGTCATATTGATTCGGATAAGGCCAACCCAGTGCATTTGGTTGGTGCATATTGTAAAACGCCGGGTTGGAATTATCCGAGTCAAATGGAGTTGGTGTGAAATATGGATTCATGTTTGGATTGAAAGAATTGTTATTGTTGAATGCCATTTCACAAAAAATCACAAACAAAAAGAAAAATCAAACAACAAACAAAAAGAAAAGAAAAATCAAAAACCAAGCCAATAGGAGGGTTGACCTAGACCTAGATGAAATGTCCCTAGGGGCCAACGTCTATTCAAATTTTATTAGGGCTTGGGTTGTGTGAGTGGGGAGATGATTTTTGGGCTAAGGAAGGGTGATTAAATCCCACCTTATCTTGTTTGGGTTTTGCCCTTAAGTTCAATTTGTGCAAGTGTGCAATATAGACAAGAATATAACACAAAGCGATAAATCACCCACGTGTTTGTCCTATGCTATATGCAATGCCATATGTACATCTCCATCCAAATCACAACAACAGAACAAAATACAGTATCTTGGAATTGAATTGACACGTGCCTAAATGCAAATGTCTAAACCGTTTTAAAGGCGTCCAAATACCGTATTTTAGTTCTTTTATTTTTATGGTGTGTAGGCAATCAAAGCAAGAAATATAGCAGCACAAATCAACTAGCTATTACAATTCACACATCCCAGAACAACAACATATACAATTTTCATAAAAGTGCCGCGGTTTTGCGGCAAATGTCGCGGATCCGCGGCTTTTGTTCAAAATCTGGGGCCCTGCTTTCTGGAGCAGGAAAATGCAAAGCTAATTTATGTACTGCAATGTTAAGCACCTGTAAATATTACCCTGCACACCAAAACAGAGAAGACAAATGTTAACAAAAACATGATATCAAAACCATTCCCTTCCCCGGCAACGGCGCCAAAATTTTATCTTCAACAAAGGTAAAAGAAAACTCATGGCTACTAACTACTAAGTACTCCACTAACCATACTAACCTCTTCGAGATAGTTGCCTCACATTTTGATCCTCGGCCATCACAATCCTTATCTTCAAGAAGCAATACAAAGCATGGCTCATGGATGGTTCATAACAATCAAAACATTGCAACAAGAACAAGCTATTACAAGCATCACTCATTACACTACTAGCATGAAATAAAGAGCATGAAAATAAAAGAGTTAGCTTGGTTAGCAAGTTAGCAAGTTAGATGTTAGAAATAAAAGAGCATGAAGTAAAAGAGAGTTAGCTTGGTTAGCAAGTTAGCAAGTTAGATGTCAAAAATAAAAGAGCATGAAAATAAAAGAGAGTTAGCTTGGTTAGCAAGTTAGCAAGTTAGATTGTTAGAATCCATCATCTTTGGCCATCAATGGCTCTTGCAAGAACAAGGCCTTGTAGAGGCAACCCGATTCATGTGGATTATCAAGTAAGTGGTTAGATAGGTTAGTGGTTAGTAGTTAGATTGCCATGAGAAGAAAAACTAGCAACAAAACATCATGTAGAAGATGAAGGAGATTACAATGGAAGAGAAAGGAGGCACCTTTACATAGAGTGTCACTCTCTATTACATCAATCCCTCACTATCTCTCTCTCTATGAATCACTCAGCCCTACTACAATGATCTAAGAAAAAGAAAAGAAAATACAAGAAAATGAAGAACTCTCACCTACACTACACTAAAATCTAGATCTACTCCTAAAAACGAAGACTCCTCGCGCTCTGGGCAATTGCAGGGGTATTTATAGGCAGAAGAAGGCTCCAGAAGACGAGACGGGCCACGCGTCGAAAATCGACGCGTGGCTCCCTAGGATTGCCGCGCCTTTGCCGCGCCTTTGCGGCAATTCCAGGGAGGTGGGTCCCAGATTTTGGTCCGCGCGTTCGTCTGGCTTCTAGCTGCTTCCAGATATATCCAATTTCTGGTAATTTCGACCGCAGATCCGTCTGATGTGCGCGAGAGGCTAAGTTCAATGTATCTTCTAGAGAATCCTTTGCTTGGCCTCCAAGTAATGCGGGATTAATTAGCATAAATTGAGCTGAATTAGCCTCTTATTCCATCTTTGCCCTTGGACTTTGATTGTACCTGCAATATAGACCAAAACACGTATTAGATCGACTATTTATTCATAAACTGGTGGGAAAATGCGACATAAAAATGCAGAATTGTAGACTAATCAGAGGACCCATTGAAATGATGGGAAGAGAGCTAGAGGGATGAGACCCAAAAAAATCTAGGTGTAAGAGAAACATGATATATATATTTTTGTATAGTATATGCACTTTTTTTACATTCTATTTCATGCATCCATACATTTCTTTCATACATTGGGGACAATGCATGAGATAAGTGTGGGGAGGGCTCTAACATGACTAAGATGACTAATATAAAAAAAAGAAAAAAATTTTTATATAAAAAAAACGTTTTGAAAGAAAAGAACAATACTTTGATTTATTTTTTCTGTAAGAAATTAAGTTAATTTTAAGGAATAAGAAAATCATAATTAGAATTTCTTATACTTAATAAGATAACTTGTTTGATTTTCAGGGTTAGGAAGAAAATTGATAAAAGTAATTTAGACTTGATCTTTACCTTGTAGAAATATGCACACTTTATACACTTACACACTTAGGATTCAAAGAGAAAAATTCTTATGCCTTATTAAAAAAAGAATATATATATATGTGTGTAAATCTAATTATTGATTAGCTAGGTGCTTTGGCCTAAGCAAGCCTTGGTATTTATGCAAAAGATAATTAGATAAGTTTGAAATATATATATATATATATATATATATATATATATATATATATATATTATATATATATATATATATATATATATATATATATCCTCTGATTAAGCTGAGTATTTGTGCCTCAAGAAGCATAAGTATTCACGCCAAAAATGGGTACATTTTTTAAATAAAAACCCTTCGTTTCGTGACCTTGTCTGCTCGAGTGCTTAAATCCTTAAGGGTATTTTCTCACCTGGTGCCCTAAGACTGTCCGGTCTGGGTGTAACCGACTAAAGTCTCGTTACATAGGCAGATTAGAAAGCCTAATAGAATTGAGGAATAAATATCACCAAAAATAAATATAAATAAGGTATAGGAGTTAATGTTAAAGAACCCTTGGTCAAACTTCACGATCACGATGGTGCATATGACTCAGGGTAAAGTAATAGACTAGATGAGAAATATAATTTGACTCCTTACTTTAATTGATGACTGATTGCACACATTTATTGCATTATTCTTTATTACATTCCACATTTATCATGTAATAAATCTGTTAAATTCCTTGTCTTAATAGTCTATTTGCAGAAGTAATCATGGGGAGAAAGATGATAAAATCAAATAAATATCAGTTAAATTCAGATTTAACTAGATTTTATTTGGTTAGAGGAGGATGATCCCAAATCCAGTTGGTTAAATTCAGTTTTTGTGAATTAGGTGGTTAAAGTTAAAGATCAATCGAGGACAACGTCAAATACAGAGTCCAAATCCAAAGGGATAAATGGATGAGAGAAGATCAATGGATGAGATGAAGCAATTCAGACTTAGATTCTGGCTGGATATATTTTAGTATTTGAATCATAACTTTCGCTACCAGAACTCAAATCGGATAATTCAAGATGATACAGAAAAAGGACTTAAAGGGCTACAACTCTTAAGTTGATCATTATTGATCATTATTTCTAATTCTATCATTTGATAAGTGATATTTAGCAATTAATACGCCACTAAACTGCAGATCAGAACTGAATATCCACATCAAAACAAGTTTAGAGATAAGGGGGGTTCAGAAATTGCCAGCTTTACTTATCTTCATACTCCTCTACCCTCTGCATTTTTCCTATAAATACATGCACTCAAAGGCAAAAAGAAGGACCAAGCAGAGAATAGAACTTAGGCTAATTTGTACTTTGTAACTTAGGTTTTTATTTTCTTCATGTAATTTTTGTTTATTTATGTAACTGAGAGGAGAGGATACTTTCATGGAGGAATGAGAGCAAGCTTGTACTGAAGGTGACACCAGTGTAAGTGATCTTTTCTTCCATTGTTATTTGAATCGAATCGAGGTTTCCTTTTCTTTTCTATTCTTGTTTTTGTTCGCTTTCCTCTTTTGTGTTTGTGGATCCAAATGAAACCGATAGCCTCGAAGTTGCCTTCTCCTTGCAAGTGTCGTTGATGGCTTATGAAGATGGACATCCATTTCTATGGTAGTATAGCTCGCCCCTTCATTTCAATATGTAAATCGGGAATGGGAAAGATCTCATCTGCCATGCTTCGCTCGCCTTCAAAGAAAGGTACATCGTTTATATACGTGAATGGAAAACAGGCGCCAAAGAGGTAAGTATGTTTTTTAGGTTTTAGTTTTTCTTTCTTTTCTTGTAACTTTTAGTGTAGATCACCAACACCATAATCACCCAAATCTCTTTCACTCTTTCATTTTCTTTGTACATATCACTTCTATTTTCTTTCATCTCCTTATTCTACCACTTTCTTCCTAACTTGACTCTAACTCCATTCTTCATTTTCTTTTTAAGAAACTAAAGAAGAACTTTAAACATTAATGGTAACATAAAAGAGAACTTGCTAAACAATCTTCCATCGCTAGTCCCTCCTTGTGGATCACGACCCGCATAGCCACTTGCTATCACGGTAGAATTGAACACTTGCACATCTCTATTTTAAAGTTCTGAAATTCTGTATTCTTGTGTGCAGGTCTACCTCAATCAAATTTTGGCGTCGTTGCCGGGGAGGGACGGTAAGTTACTCTCTTTAAAAGTTTACATTTTTGGTTAACTTTCTTCTTTATTTTTTTGTACAGATTCAACAATAAGGAATTCTTGCTGCAGTGGACATATAAGTGGCCTTGGACTCTGCTCAAGAAAGCAGAGCCAAGAAGCCCTCAGATTTGCTACATTTTAGTGGCAAAACTGAGTGAACTACTAACCTGTATTTTTGCAGGTTGGCTGAATTAAAAATCTGAATTTCTGTAGCATTTATCTCCTTGTTTGACTCACTGTATATAAATTTTTAACACAACAGTAAAAAGTTGATTCTAAATGCTAAAAATGATTTAGACTTTGCATTTAGGCACGTGTCTATTTCATTTCATTTTCTATTTACTGTTGAAGAGTGCTGGAGCCAAGGTATGTATGCATAGCATTTAGTATAAGGTTCATTCTTGTATGAAAAATTGCTTGAATGTTACTTTTTTCTATATACTTGTACACTGTACTAAACTGATTTAAGGGCTTGTCCTATAAACAAGATAAGTGGGAAAGTCATTACCCTCCCTTAGCCCACAAACAATTTCCTCACTCACTAACCCAAACCTAACTAAAAATGAGTAGACGTTGGCCCTAGGGACATCTCAGACTCAATTAGGAGATTATCCTAAGGGGGAAAGGTGTTAGAATTTGACTCCTACCAAATCAGTGTCTAGGAAGGGGATTAAGGGCCGAAAGCCCAAGGTTGGTGGTTACTTAATTAAGGAACGTCTTTGACGGATAACCTCCCACCAATCTTGCCCTGACCTGGCTGATTAGCTTGTGGTCAAAGTCTGCATTATACCTCTCGTGAACAGTCTAACCAGTTAGGAGTCGTCTAGGTCATAGGTCTGCCCTAACTTAGGTTAGAATTTTTTCTTTTTTGTTTGCTTATTTGTTTGTTTTCTTTTTATTTGAGTTTTATTGTGTGATATGGCTTATAACAACAATTTTTCCAATTTTAATGGTAATCCATATTACACACCAACCTCTTTTTCGGATATTACCAACCCGGCATATCATAACTTTAACCAATCTAGTGTGTCAGATTGGTCTTATCCGAATCAATATAACCCATGCCCCCAATCTTATAACCTTAATTTCCAGAATAATTTCAACTCTTCACAGAGTCAGTGGGGATTCACCTCCCCCGTGTCCAATTTTCAACCAACTTTCCCTCCTTATCCACCTTGTCCACAATATTTCCAAGATTCATACTCAGTTCCCCAGTCCAAAATAGAAAACCATCAATTTTGAAAATGAGTATGCGTGAGTCCAAACAAAAATCACAAAATCTGATGGACTCACAATTTCAACACCAATTCCAAGACAACACTTCATCTTTTCAACAAAACAATGAACCAATCAACTATGAAAAGATGCTTGAAGCCATGACTCAGGTTCAACGCTCGTAATCATGACATAGATACGATGGTCCAAACTCTACGTTCACCGTTTGACCAGTTCTGATTCCGCTAACCATTCTGTTAGAGCCGAATAGTCATGTTGTTTTGGAAAACAAGGTTCCATTTCAGAACAATCATTTGAACTTGCCCAAACTCCAAATTTTGAAAATGATACTGACAGTTTGGCAAGTTATTCCTTTCCTGAAATAGAACTTGAGAATGAATATGATCCTGAACCTCAACTTAGTGATTCAATTCTACTTCCTGATTCAATTATGACTCCGGTGTCTTCCCTGATTTTAATCTTTTTCCCGAGTCAACATTGGATCATGTGCCAATTCATCATGAAATTGAATCACCCATCTTTGATGATCATATTGAACTTGACCAATTTTACACTTTTGAAAGTCCTATTAATAAATTGGCAAGTTCTCATTTTTATGACATTGAACTCAATGAGAAATGTGACCTAGATTCTCAAATCTATGATCCAGTTCAAATTTTTGAATCAATATTGACTCCTGTTTTGTTACCCAACTTGAGTAATAGTTTAGAGTCAGTTTTGATTCCCACACCTATCATTCTTGAACTTGAATCACCAATATTAAGTCACATTCCATTGTTGGAAAATAAATGTGGACTTGAGTTTCAACTTCTTGACTTGGACCCACTTCTTGAACCAATCTCGACTCCTGAACCTTTACTTGACTTAAGTCACCTTCCTGAGTCGGTATTAGTTCCTGTACTTCCTGAGTCCAAGTCAATCATTCTATCTTTTCACACTCCATTTTGGGACAAGGCGGTTGACAAATTTGACTCCGAAATTAATTATGGAATTTGGAAATTAGATGGGTTTAAATTTTTAATAAAAATCCTTCATGGATACATCATTTTAATGGGTTATATTAGAGAGATTTTTGGTGGGTTCCTCCGAACTCCATGCAAAGTCGATTGGGCCGCATTTCGTGGACCAATCAGACAACCACCGGAACCACCACCTTAAGTTAGTATTTTCCTTCCCTATCTTCTTATTCATGCATCCATGCATTAATTCATACATTGAGGACAATGCATGAGATAGGTGTGGGGGGGGTCTAACATAACTTAGGTTTTTCTTTTTAAAAAAAAAAATCTTTAGTTTTTAAAAACTTTTTGAAAATAGAAACAATATTTTGACATATTTTTTGTAAGAAATTAAGTCAATTTTAAGGAATAGGAAAATCAAAATTAGGATTTCTTAAATTTGGTCAAAATAAGATTATTTGTTTGATTTTTAGGGTTAGGAAGATAATTTGTTAAAGTAATTCAGTCTTGATCTTTACCTTAATGAAATATGCATACTTCATACACTTACACACTTAGGGTTCAAAAACAAAGATTCTTATGCCTTATATATATATAAAAAAAAATTATCTATGAAAGATGAACAAATCTAATTATTGATTAGCTAGGCACTTTGGCCTAAGCAAGCATTAGTATTTATGCGAAAGTTGATTAGATAAGTTTGAGAAAAAATATATATAAAAATCCTCTGATTAAGCTGGGTATTTGTGCCTAACAAAGCATAAGTATTCACGCCTAAAAGGGGTTCATAAAATAAAATTCTTAGTTTTGTGGCCTTGTTTGCTCGAGTCCTTACGTCCTTGGGGTTTTTCTCACCGGTGCCCTAAGACCGTTTGGTTTGGGAGTCATCGATTAAAGGCTCTTTACATGGGCAGATTAGAAAGCCTAATAGAACTAAGGAATAATATCACAAAATATATATATATATATATATATATATATATATATATATATATATATATATAAATAAGGCATAAGAGTTAGAGTTAATGAACCCTCAGTCAAAATTTTCACGGTCACAAGGTGCATATAACTTAGGGTAAAGTAATAGACTAAATGAGAAGTACAATTTGACTCCTTACTTTGATTGATAACAAATTTTTGAATAGAGACTAAGTTTAGGAATGAAAAATTCAGTTTTCCTATAAATTATAGATTACTTAAATCTTACAATTATATTTCAAATATTTTTCTCTTTGAAAATGCTTTTCAAAAATACTAACTCTTTGTTTCTCTTTCTTTATGGATTTTGTGGGTGTAATCCACTGAAAACCTTCACGAGACAAAACTCGTCCTTTAGGGGAAACCTAGAGGTTTAATGGCTTGTTGCACAAGCTCAGTGCAATCGCGTGACCTGCGAAAGTGGTCTAATAATCTTTGGTTTAGTTTTGTTGCTTTGCTCGAGGACGAGCAAAAGATAGGTGTGGGAGTGTGATTGCACAAATTTATTGCATTATTCTTTATTACATTCCACGTTTATCATGTAATAAATCTGCTAAATTCCTTGTCTTAAATGTCTATTTTGCAGAAGATAATCATGGGGAGAAAGAGGATAAAATCAAATAAATATCAGTTAAATTTAGATTTAACTAGATTTATTTGGTTAGAGGAGGATGATCCCAATTCCCGTTGGTTAAATTCAGTTTTTGGTGAATTAGGTGTTAAAGCTAAAGATCAATTGAGGATAATGTCAAATACATAGTCCAAATCCAAAGGGATAAATGGATGAGAGAAGATCAATGGATGAGATGAAGCAATTTAGACTTAGATTCTGGCTGCATACATTTTAGTATTTGAATTATAACTTTCGCTACCAGAACTCAAATCTGATGATTCAAGATGATCCAGAAAAAGGACTTAAAGGGCTATAACTCTTAAGTTGATCATTATTTATAATTCTGTCATTTGATAAGTGATATTTAGAAATCAATACGCCACTAAACTGCAGATCAGAACTGAATATCCACATCAAAACAAGTTTGGAGATAAGGGGGGTTCAGAAATTGCCAGCTTTACTTATCTTCATACTCCTCTACCCTCTGCATTCCTCCTTTAAATACCTGCACTCAAAGGCAAAAAGAAGGACCAAGCAGAGAATAGAACTTAGGCTAATTTGTAGTTTGTAACTTAGGTTTTTATTTTCTTCATGTAATTTTTGTTTTATTTATGTAACTGAGAGGAGAGGATACTTTCATGGAGGAATGAGAGCAAGCTTGTACTGAAGGTGACACCAGTATAAGTGATTTTTTCTTCCATTGTTATTTGAATCGAATCGAGGTTTCCTTTTTTTTTTTCTATTCTTGTTTTTGTTCGCTTTCCTCTTTTGTGTTTGTGGATCCAAATGAAACCGATAGCCTCGAAGTTGCCATCTCCTTGCAGGTGTCGTTGATGGCTTATGAAGATGGACATCCATTTCTATGGTAGTATAGCTCGCCCCTTCATTTCATAGTGTAAATCGGGAATGGGGAAGATCTCATCTGCCATGCTTCGCTCGCCTTCAAAGAAAGGTACATCATTGATACGGGTGAAAGGTAAACAGGCGCCAAAGAGGTAAGTATGTTTTTTAGGTTTTATTTTTTCTTTCTTTCTTGTAACTTTTAGTGTAGATCACCAACACCATAATCACCCAAATCTCTTTCACTCTTTCATTTTCTTTGTACATATTCACTATCTCATTTTCTTCACTTTCTATCTTCTCTTATTCTACCCCTTTCTTCCTAACTTGACTTTAACTCATTTCTTCTTTTAAGAAACTAAAAGAAGTTTAACCATTAATGGTAACAAAAAGACTGAAGACTAAACATAGCTTCCATCGCTAGTCCCTCCTTGTGGATCACGACCCGCATAACCACTTGCTATCACGGTAGAATTGAGCACTTGCACATCTCTATTTTAAAGTTCTGAAATTCTGTATTCTTGTGTGCAGATCTACCTCAATCAATGATATGTTTTTGAATAGAGACTAAGTTTAGGAATGAAAAGTTTGATATTCCTATAACTTATAGATTACTTGAACTCTTACAAATATACTTCAAATATTTTCTCCTTTCAAAATACTTTTGAAAATACTAACATTTTTTCTCTCTTTATGGATTTTGTGTGTGCAATCCACAGAAAACTCTCACACGAGACAAAATTCATCTCTAGGGGTAACCTAGAGGTTTAACGGCTTGTTAATCAAGTGACATGCGAGAGTGTTCTAATAATTGATTAGGATTAGTTTTGATGTTTTGCTCGAGGGCGAGCAAAAGATAAGTGTGGGGGTGTGATCGGCCACATATATTGCATATTTATTGTCACATTACCATGTTTATTATCTAGATAAATCATATTAATAAGTCCTATTTTTCTTTATAAAATGCAGGCTCATTGCTAAAGGATAGGAAAGAGAAACGAGACCAAAAGCCCATCAAATTCTAATTTAATTCAGAATTAATTCGAAATCAAGAATCAGGCAGGTCATGGCAAATCACAGAGGTTGAAAACCGGTTAAAATGAATCTTCCCAAATTAAGTAATTAAAGCCAAAGATCAAAGGCTGTTTCGTCAAGTCCTGGAGCTGAATGGGAAAACCAGCAGGAGATAAAGTCAAAACACCAAATGAACGAGACCCGCCAACCTAGTGTGGCCACCTGGCCACCAAGGACGCAGAAACGTGGCTTTTGCCACATTTTCGGGGCTTGTTAGGCTTTGTCGGGGAGCGTTTGCTCCCCCTATCTTCGTACGACCTCCCCCTTTTGATTTTTGCCTATAAATACTGTATTTTTCAGAGAAAAAGGGAACGAAAATTAGTTTAAGATTTTCTCTTTATTTTTAAGATTTAGATTCTTGTTAGATAGTATAGAAGTTGTATCTCAATTTTATAATTTGTAGTTCAGTTCAAATACCAGTGAGATAGAGGAATATAGTGATTGTAATCTGAAGATTGAAGTGACATCAATAAAAGGATCAAGGTTTCTTCTTCCACTCTAATTCACGAGTATGCCTTACTTTATTTTCATGTATTATTTTTCATCTTCCATGAGTAGCTAAATTTGTTTTCTGGGCTCACTATTGTTCCTCTCTTCGATCCCTCTTCTTTTTTAATGATTTTTATGTAAAGACCCAATGGAATCATATGCATGCCTAAACTAAGCCTTTCTTCTTTGAAAGAGTTCTTGAAGGCACATGAGGATGGGATTGGATTTCTAAACTTGTAATTCTTTTAAAACGTCTCTCGAACTTGTTTTTATTTCATACTTGAAATACTTGATGATTTAACATTCAATTCAAGATGGTTTCTTAAAGAAAAGAGTTAAGTTTTCAAACTATCTTATTTGCTTTACTTAAAACTTTCTTAACTCAAGCTTAAGTTTTTGCCTATGATCAAGTTGAGGCACTAAGAATTTCAAAGGAAGAACATATCGTTGAGTAATTAGATAGTGAGCCCAGATCTCTTCTTATGTTAAAAACAACAAATCACTCTTCAAGCTATTCAAAATCTCCTTTTCCAAACCTTATCTAAGTTTTAAGTTTTTCATTAAATCACTTCCCTTCTCTCCATTCTCTTTTTAACTAAAAAAACCAGCACTATTCTTAGCTTTCTAAACAAATACACCGAAAAGCTTTCATCGCATTCCTCCTCGTGGACACGACCCGTTAACCCAAAGCTATACGGTAATTCTTATCACTTTCATTACACGATTACTCACACTCTTCACAATTTTCTCAAAATCAAGCTTCATATATTCCTTTTTTAGAACACCCAATCGAAGAAAACTCTCAGCTAGAAAAGAGTATGAAAGTCTTGCGTTAGCCCGAGCAACAATTTCAAAACATGTTGGACTCCCAATTTACACTAAATTTTCAAGATTCATATTCACCCTCCTGCCCAAGAAGAAAAATCTGACTTGGAAAAGAGTATGGATATCTTAGAAGGCATGATTCAGATACAAAATTTTATTACCCAGTCTATCGTTAGGTTAGAAGCACAAATAAGTGAATTGATCAATGCTTATAAGAATGAGAAAACTCTCCCTTATCAACCTTTGACCAATCCTAATATCTCTAACCCTATCAATTCGACCCATGAATCATGGTGTTTTAGAAACCAAGATTCAATATCATCAATCCATTTGAACTTGACAAAAATTAAAAATTGAGAGCCACATTGATATTTTGGGAAGTTATCTGTTTCTTGAAACTGAACTTGAACATGAATTGATCCTAAACCTTAACTTGGAAATTCAATTCCATTTTTTGACTCAATTTTGACTCCAGTATCTGCCACGCCCTACTTCCTAAAATACGCTAGAGCGGAGACATGATGAGAGTCAGTGACGTATATACGCGAAGAAAATACCTCACGTATACACGGTAAGCCTAAAGTAACTTGAATAAGGTATAAAAATCTACTATGATAAATCAATACCACTGCAATATAACATATAATTTCTAATATAATGATAATAGATGAATAAAGGAATAGAACAAGTTGAGCCTAAAATATAGAGAATCAATGTGAATAAATAGGGAAGACAAGAAATAATACCCAAATCGGATAATTGAACAAAGAGAAGTCTGGGCTCCTTGAGATGTCTATGATCCTCTCTAAATGTCTGATCAGTAAGATAACATGCAAAGACCTGGATATGCAAATCCAGGGTGCCAGAACTTCTAATGAATGTGTAAGAATGAAGGGAAAGGTGCACGTGCATATAACATGTGAGCATTTGGTAAAAATATATATACTGGAATAAGACTGAGATAACATACAAAACATAAATATAAAGTATAAGGAGTCAGTAACAGAATCAGATGTAAAATCAGGTCATGGTATCTATCATAGTCTATATATCAGGTAGGTAGAGTCAGTCAGTGTTAGAGTCTAGTATACAATCAGGTCATGAGTACCATTAGGTGTCCAACAAAGTATACATGTACAAGAAAATAAAATCAGTCACAATACATTAAAATTTATTATATTAGCAAACACCAATTGTCACCTGTAATAGACGCATCCATACTACGCCTACTACACATGTCAATCAGAATTCTAAGTTATTAAAACTGATAGGTTGGAGACATTGTTCATGCTTTAGGTGGGTTCCGTACTACCCGAAACCATGACCCAGATGCCTGATGCTGAACCAGGCCTTACCGCTAGGTAGTCAGTAACAGTATTCACAGTATCACTGTGGAACAATAAACAGATGGGATATCAGTTATTCCTGAAACCCTGCAGTCGAACCGTAAGTCGCCTGCAAAACCTGTATCCTAGGTCCACCCAAATACAGACCTTCTCTCCTCCATCAATTTTTCAATCCCAGTATAAGTTGTCTATTTATATTATTATTTAATTCAGTTAAAACAATCAATATTCATGTTACTAGAATACTGGGATGATACGGTGATAGTCAAAGTACAGTATATCAATAAACAATATTGTATCTACGGTGAACAGTAACAAGAGCAGTAAACAACAACAGTAACCGTGTATACGATGAATAATAAGATTGTACATGGTGTCACGGTCTAACAATACTTTTTCAGTAACTTTCAATAACATGAAATAATACTAATAACAGTCCTCTACTGTCTAGTCAATGTACATCTCATATAAAACTAATCAAGATCTCATCTACTCGTACTGTATATAACAGTAACTGATCCATCGACTCATAATCTCTCTATAATCATTGTAATATCGAGTACTAAATCCATCATCAAGGTAATCTAATATAGTAACCTACAAATTCAATAGACCAATAATCAGTTCTCTTATCCTATCAATCTACTCTGATCCTGAAAGTCATTGATATTTTCACCCTCTAAGTTACTGTTGTATCTAAATCTCAATAACTGAAATAACTACATGTTATGATACATCTAATCAAATCTTTTACTCCAATCCGATCAATATCATCACACTCTCACTTCTATCAAGGTCAATCACAAGATCCAAAAACTTAAGTAACATATCAAGTATATTTATCTAAGATCCACCAGGTCAGGTCAACATAATCAATGTATATTCCTCAACCTCCAAGTCAACTACAATCAAGTCGCGTCTACTGACAAGTTCAAGTCCAAGATCTCGTTCTTTTAATAAAGAATCTCTTATTTAATCAGTCACCAATATCCAATTAAATTCTCATCTGATTTAACATGAGTAAGAAAGATCGAGTCTGTTAAATGGTTCACACTAGAATCATACATTCATTCACAAATGTTATCTAATCCACCTCAAGTTTTAATCTGATCAAAGCCTAAGTTACATCACCCTTAGTTCCAAATCCGATATGATAAACAAATTCACATGAAATGATAGGATACCAATACATCAGAATCAAAATACGGAATCTATATACATTGATATTAATAAAATATTAAATCCATCATCATTAACACTCTATTCTCCTATAATATAATTATCTGAGACTATTACTACTTTAAGGTATATCCGTAAAATCCCACCATTCAAACTACTTTGATCTAATCCCCAATTCAAGTCGTACACACCTCTAATATAGTCTCCCAACTGATTCAAGTATTAGCATGCTCAATAAATCCAATAATATCAAAATACATAAAGAGAGACTTCCAATCTCAGTGGTAAATGCTGATCTCATAATCAGTAATGATGTATATATAATCTAAGTATCAACTACTAAACACTAACTCCAAACATCAAGTCGGCAATCTACCGAATACGTTCCAATCACAAAATATTACTACACAGGTACGAATATCCACCGAAGTGAGTATGGTCATAAATAGCAAAACATGTATAAACAATATCTGAATGTGATAATAATTAAACAAAAATGTAACTTAACGAAAATAGATAAAATATTCACTGATAAGGATAAATAGCAATAATGAAAAGTAAACACTCACATGAAATGACACGATTTTGGGTCCGAATAGCCGTCTGGCCTTCACTGCACGAACTGGTACAGATCTCCGGATCATTCCATGGATCGATCTTCGAATCGCCAGTGTATCGGGTCCATAACGAGCATAAATCTGAATTTCTTGTAACACATCCGGATCTCATCAAACGGGCCTATATCACTGCACTGCAACACACAACCAGACACACACGAAAACATAAATACACACTTACATAGCCATACATACACAATACATACTCGTACATGTATACATGTACACGTAACAACACACATATACACAATAGTACACACTTAGACATACTCACATGTATATACAAAAACACACTTGTACACACAAATATACATCATACAATACACACACATTAATATGTCCATGCAAACACACCACACACATATTAACACATATGCATTATTTACACACATTATATTCTAACACATACAAGCACAATATAACCTGCACATATAAAACATTATACAATTTACAGAGAGGGAAGAGAGAACCTGAGCATGATGGAGTCAGCCGCTGGCCACGGCAGAGGAGGCGGAGGCTGAGGACAACGTTGATGGCTCGACAGAGATCGAGGGGTGCCGGTGGACCATCAGGGTGCTCTGGGAGGACTCCGGGCTGCCGCAAGAAGGATCTCGGATGCGCAAAAGGGCTGCTATGCTAGACTGTGCTCAACCGTCTGCTAATGAGGAGGTACGGTGGGGGTCATTGATTGTAAAATCAAAGTGAAAAGAATTATCGTGTAGCTTTGGGCTAACGGGTAGTGTCCACGATGAGGAATTCGATAGAAGCTTTTCGGTATTTTTGTTAAGTAATGAAGAATGGAGTTATTGTTTTTCTTTTCTTTTTATATTGAAAAAGAGAATGGAGAGAAGGAAAAATGATTAAAAGAAAAATTGAAAACTTAGAGAAGGCTTTGGAGAAGGTGATCTTTAAAAAGTGTTGAAAATTGTTTGGTTGTTTTTAATATAGGAAACAAATCTGGGCTCACTAATCTTCTACTCAACTACTTACTTTTCTCAAGAACATTTTGGTGCATTACTTTTATCATAGGTAAAAACTTAGTTTCTTTTAATGTTCAAGTAAAACAAATAAGATGATTTTGGATTAAATCTTAAGGTCTTTCTTAACATAACATTACAAATAGAATGTTAAACCATCAAGCGCGAAGAAGCAAGTATGGAATAAAAATGATTTGAAAATATTTGTGCTTTGAAAGTCCAAGTTAAAAGAAGAGCATCCTCATAAGCTTTCAAGAACAAAGTTTAACTTTAGCATTATTATGATTCAAGAGAGTGCTTTCATAAAAATCCATCAAGAGAGAGGAGGTAGAAGAGATTAATTAGTGAGCACAGAAAATGATTTAGCTACTCATAATGAAAGAAAAACAAATAAGAAAATGAAAATTAAACATAGACATACCGGATTGAGTCGAGTTGAACAAGCAAGTTGAATCTTCTTTGACTGTCACTTCAAGGATGAATTACACACTCAGTTTCACTCTTCACTCTTTGCTGGTCTAAACTGAAAAAAATAAAGAGGAGATATAACTTCTCTGAGCTATCTAACAATACTCCTAAAACCCTAAAATGAACAAGAAATTTAATCCTAGTCTTCGCTCCTCTCAGTTACATAAATAAACGAAAATTACATAAAAGAAAACTAAAAACCTAAGTTACAAACTACAAATTAGCCTAAGTTCTGCTCTCTGCTTGGTCCTCCCCTTTTGCCTTTGAGATTGCAGGTATTTATAGGAGAAATGCAGAGGGTAGAGGAGTATGAAGATAAGAGAAGCTGGTTATTTCTGAATTTGAATCCTTCCCTTATCTTCAAACTTGATTTGATGTGGATATTCAGTTCTGATCTGCAGCTTATTAGCGTATTGATTGCTAAATATAACTTATCAAATGATAGAATTAGAAATAATGATCAACTTAAGAGTTGTATCTCTTTAGGTCATCTTTCTGGTCATCTTGAATCATCAAATTGGAATTCTTGTAACGAAAGTTGTGATTCAAATACTAAAATGTATGCAGCCAGAATCTGAGTCATAATTGCTTCATCTCATCCGTTGATCTTCTCTCTATCATTTATCCCTTTGGATTTGGACTCTATATTTGACGTTATCCTCGGTTGATCTTTAGCTTTAACCACCTGATTCATCAAAACTAAATTTAACCAACTGGATTTGGGATCATCCTCCTCTAACCAAATAAATCTAGTTAAATCTGAATTTAACTGATATTTATTTGATTTTATCCTCTTTCTCCTCATGATTATCTTCTGCAAAATAGACATTTAAGACAAGGAATTTAGCAGATTTATTACATGATAAATGCGGAATGTAATAAAGAATAATGCAATAACTGTGTGCAATCATACCCCGACACCTATCTTTTGCTCGTCCTCTAGCAAAACAACAAAACTAAACCAAAGATTATTAGACCACATTCGCAGGTCACGAGATTGCACTGAGCTTATGCAACAAGCTGTTAAAGCTCTAGGTTAACCCTAGAGGACGAGTTTTGTCTCGTAAGGGTTTTCAGTGGATTGCACCCACAAAATTCATAAGAAAGAGAAAAATGTTAATATTTTGAAAACACATTTTGAAAGAAAAATATTTGAAATATTATTGTAAGATTTAAGTAAATTATAAGTTATAGGAAAATCAAATTTTTCATTCCTAAACTTAGTCTCTATTCAAAAATTTGTAATCAATTAAAGTAAGGAGTCAAATTGTACTTCTCATCTAGTCAATTACTTTACCCAAAGTCATATGCACCTTCGTGACCGTGAAGTTTTGACTAAGGGTTCTTTAAGTCTAACTCTTATACCTTATTTATTTATTTATATATATATATATATTTATTTTACTTTTGGTGGTATTATTCTTTAGTTCTATTAGGCTTTCTAATCTGCTCATGTAACGAGCCTTTAATCGATGACTTCCAAACCAAACGGTCTTAGGGAACCCGGTGAGAAAACACCCCAAGGACTTAAGGACTCGAGCAGATAAGGCCACAAAACTAAGAATTTTATTATATGAACCGCTTTTAGGTGTGAATACTTATGCTTTATGAGGCACAAATACCCAGCTTAATCAGAGGATTTTTATAGATATATATATATATATATTTCTTTTTTTTCAAGCTTATCTAATCATTTTTTGCATAAATTCTAAGGCTTGCTTAGGCCAAAGCACCTAGCTAATAAATAATTAGATTTATTTATTTTTCATAGATATACATATATATATATTTTTATAAGGCATAAGAATCTTTGTCTTTGAACCCTACGTGTATAAGTGTATAAAGTGTGCATATTCATCAAGGCAAAGATTAAGACTAAATTACCTTGACAAATTATCTTCCTAATCCTTAAAATCAAACAAATAATCTTATTTTGACCAAGTATAAGAAATCCTAATTATGATTATCCTATTCCTTAAAATTGACTTAATTTCTTACAAAAAATATGTCAAAATATTATTTCTATTTTCAAAAAGTTTTTAAAAGTAAAGAAAATGTTAATTTTTTTCTTCTTTTTTAAAAAAAGAAAAACCTAAGTTATGTTTGATCTTCCCCCGCACCTATCTCATGCATTGTCCTCAATGTATGAATTAATGCATAGATACATGAAAAAGAAGAAAGGGAAGTAAAATATTACCTTAAGGTGGTGGTTCTGGTGGTGGTCTGATTGGTCCACGAAATGAGGCCAAATCAAATTTTTGTGGAGTTCGGAGGAACCTACCAGAAATCTCTCTAATAGAACCCACTAAAATGATGTATACGTGAATGATTTTTATTAAATATTTTGCCCCATCTAATTTTCAAATTTCATAATTAATTTCGGAGCCAATTTTGTCAATCACCTTGTCCCAAAATATAGTGTGAAAAGATGGAATGATTGACTTTGACTTAGGAAGTACGAGAACTAATACCAACTCAGGAAAGTGACTTAAGTCAAGTAAAGGTTCAAGAGTCGAGATTGGTTCAGGAAGTGGGTCCAAATCAAGAAGTTGAAACTCGAGTCCACATTATTTTCCCACAATGGAATGTGACTTAATATTGGTGATTCAAGTTCAAGAATGATAGGTGTGGGAATCAAAACTGACTCTAAAATATTACTCAAGTCGGGTAACAAAACAAGAGTCAATATTGATTCGGGAATTTGAACTGGATCACAAAATTGAGAATCTAGGTCACATTTCTCATTGAGTTAAATTTCATAAAAATGAGAACTTGCCAATTTGTCAATGTGACTTTCAAAAGTATGAAATTGGTCAAGTTTAATATGATGATCACAAAGATGGGCGATTCAATTTCATTATAAATTAGCACATGATCCAATGTTGACTCAGGAAAAAGATTAAAATCAGGTGAAGACACCGGAGTCATAATTGAATCAGGAAGTAGAATTGAATCACTAAGTTGAGGTTCATGATCATATTCATTCTCAAGTTCAATTCAGAAAGGGATAACTTGCCAAACTGTCAATGTCATTTTCAAAATTTGGAGTTTGGGCAAGTTCAAATGATTGTGCTGAAATGGAACCTTATTTTTCAAAACAACATGACTCTTCGGCTCTAACAGAATGGTTAGCGACATCAGAAATGGTCAAACGGTGAGAACGTAGAGTTTAGACCATCATATCTATGTCATGATTACGAGCATTTTGAGCCTGAGTCATGGCCTCAAGCATCTTTTCATAGTTGATTGGTTCATCATTTTGTTGCAATTGGTCTTGAAAAGATGAAATGTTGTTTTGGAATTGGTGGTGAAATTATGAGTCCATCAGATTTTGTGATTGTTGTTTGGACTCACACATACTCATTTCCAAAATTGATGGCTTTTTATTTTGGACTGGTGGAACAGAGTATGAATCTTGGAAATATTGTGGACAAGGTGGATAAGGAGAACAAATTGGTTGAAAATTAGACTCGGGGGAGGTGAATTCTCATTGACTCTGTGAAGAGTTGAAATTATTCTGAAAATTAGGGTCATAAGATTGGGGGCATGGGTTATATTGATCCGGATAAGACCAATCCGACACACTATGTTGGTTAAAGTTATGATATGCCGGGTTGGTAATATCTGAAAAAGAGGTTTGATTAGTCACATATATTGCATTTACATTGTCACCTTACCATATTTTTTAGCTAATAAATCCTATTAATAGTCTTCTTTTTCTTTGTTAAATGTAGGCCCAAGTGCTAAATGAAAGAAAAGAGAAAAACAAAGCCCAAAGCCCACCCAATTCTGATTAATTCAGAATAAATTTGAAATGAAGAAATCAGGGAAAAATCTTAGCATATAAGGAAGATTGAGAAGAATCCTCCCTGAATCAAGCTGAAGAAATCAGGGAAAAATCTTAGCATATAAGGAAGATTGAGAAGAATCCTCCTGAATCAAGATGAAGAAATCAGGGCAAAATCTTGGCATATAAGGAAGATTGAGAAGAATCCTCCCTGAATCAAGCACAATCAAAGGCTGTTTTGTCAACTTTTGAAGCAAAAACAAGAAAATCAGAAGAAGATACGGGAAATACATCAGACCAAGAGATTCCCCCAATCTTCCTGGGATCTTCTCTTTTAGGTTTTTTGCCTATAAATACTGGTTTCAACAAAGAGAAAAAGGGCGAAGACTAGGAGTAAATTTTGTACTTATTTTCTTAGAATTTAGACTCTTGTTTAGCTAGAACGAAAGTTGTAATTTTTATTTTTAATTTGTAGTCCAGTTCAAAGCTTGTGAGAGAGAGGACTGAGAGCTTGTACTTGACGGTTGAAGTGACAGCAATACAAAAGTCAGGCCGATTTCTCTTTCACTTGCAGTACGGTATGCTTTATATTATGTCGTTGTTTTCTTCGTTTTCCATGGATAACTAAAAGGTTTTCTGGGCTAGCTATCGACTCTCTTTTGTTTTCTTCTCTTCTGTTTTTAAAGAAAAAGTCCCGATGACTCATATGCATGCCTCCCTTAAAAGCCTTTCTTTTTGAAAGTGTTCTTGAAGGCACATGAGGATGGGTATGGATATTTGAATTCACCATTCTTTCTTGAACTTCTTGTGAATCGTTTTTAATTCATTCTTGCTTCTTCGCGCTTTATGTTTTAATATCCGATTCCAACTCTTTCTTGAAGAAAAAGGACTCAACCCTCCTGCATCTTATGTGTTTTACTTAAAGCTTTCTAAAAAAAAAGCAACTTTAAGTTTGCAAATGATAACTTGAGGGACTTAATACTTTAAGAGAAGAATGAACAATTGAGTAGGAAGATAGTAAGCCCAGATTTGATTTCATATTATAAAACAACATCACAACTCTTAAAGCTTTTTACAAATCACCTTCTCCAAATCCTTTTCTGAAAGTTGAAATTTCTCTTTTTCATCTCTTTTCTTTCCATTCTCTTTTCCTAAAAAACGAACACAAATTCCTTGTTTTTAAGCAACTCATCGAAAAGCTTCCATCGCATCCCTCCTTGTGGACACGACCCGTTAGCCACAAGCTACACGGTACATTCTTAAACTCATTGGTTGTTTCTTTATTTTAGCAATCAATTTTTGGCGCCGTTGCCGGGGAGGGAACGGTGTAGTTGTTTTAACAACTTTTGTGTGTTTGTTTCAGGGACTCGAAGATCAAGATCTAGCATTCAAGCTTTGCCAAGAAGACTTGAAAATTCTGTGCCCCTACTCTCGAAAGTAGGAAACAGAATTTCAAGAAATTGCTTTGCAAATCTGAAATTTTTTTGGACTAGTAAAAACTTTGTTTTGCAGGACATATTGCTCGCAAAAACTTTAGTTTTTATATGTCATATTTGTGCTAGTGTTTCTATCCAACATCCCTGTTTTTAAGTCAACAGTAAAAGATTCGTTGAAAGTTAAAAAATTGATTAGACATCTGCATTCTAGGCACAAGTCTTTTCAATTCTTTACTTTACTGTTGAAGAGAGCTGGAGACAAGGTATGTATGCATAGCATATAGTTTAGGAAACATTCTTGGGTGATTTTGCTTTTGAATGCTACTTTCCTATATCTTGCACACTTGCACGAATCAATTCTAAGGGCAAAACCCAAATCAAGATAAGGTGGGGAAGTCATTACCCTTCCTTAGCCCACAAACCATCTCCAAGCACGCACAACCTAAGCCTAATTAAAATTTGATAGACGTTGGCCTTAGGGACATCTCGAACTCAATAGGAGATTATCCTAAAGAGGAAAAGTGTTAGAAATTGACTCCTGTAAAATCAGTGTCAAGGAAAGGGATTGAGGGCCGAAAGCCCGAAGAGTGGTGGTTATTTAATTAAGGAACGTCTTTTGACGGAAAACCTCCCACCAATCTTGCCCTAACCTGGCTGATTAGCTTGTGGTCAAGGTCTACATTCTACCTCTTGTGGACAATCAACCAGTTAGGAGTTGTCTAGGTCAAGGGTACCTTAGACTAGGCTTGGTTGATTTTTATTGTTGACCGCTGTTTGAACTTGTTGTGATTGTGATTGTGATTGTGTATGCAAGTGTGGTCGAGAGACCCTAATTCATCTAGGTTGACTAGACACACATCACCACCTAAGTTTGAACCAAGACCAGATCCGGTAATGGCTCAATCCACATCACTGCAGGATAGGTTCTACCCCATTAGGACCTCACTTCCATCATGCATCTCACTTCCATCGGTTGGTGAATACAATTTTGAGCTCAAGCCTCAATTCATCAACACACTCCCCAAATTTCATGGTCTAGAGTCCGAAGATGCCTACTTCTTCATAAGAGAATTTGAGGAAGTATGTCTTATGATGAAAATCCCACACCTTGTAGACGATGCTATTAGGTTGAGATTTATCCCGTTTGCACTTAAGGACCTAGCAAAAAAGTGGCTCTATAGCTTAGCAGCCGGTTCCATCACATCTTGGGATGGTTTCATCAAGGTCTTCTTGAAGAAATTCTATCCTATCCATAAAACCGCTCTCATTAGGAAGACGATCATGCAATTTAAGCAAGAGCCTAGTGAACCGTTCTGGAGGTACTTTGAACGCTTTAAGGACCTCCTTGTCCAATGTCCACATCATGGAATAGAGAAATGGCGACAATGCCAAATTCTCTATGACGGTTTAGACTATTCCACCAAAACCCTTTTAGAAAGTATGTGCCAAGGGGGTTTCTTGCAGAAAGATGAAGATGAGGGATGGGATTTGTATGAAAATTTAGCTGAGAAAACCATCCAATGGAATCTGCGAGTGAGACCCCTAAGAATCCTAACTCCATCTCTTCAAAAGGAGGTCTCCACTCCATAGAATCGTCCATCGCTAATGAGGCTAAGTTAGCTAATTTCGCTAGAAGACTGGAAGCTCTAGAGACGAAAGAACCAAGTCCAGTCAATCAAGTCAGCCCGAACCAATTTCCACCCCCGGGCTGCACTTACTGTCAAGCCATGAACCATGTATTCGAGGAATGCCCAGTGTTTCAGGCTCAGCAATCCTATCACGAACCGATGAATGCGGCTTTTTCTAGGCCGAACAACAATCCTTACGCTCCAACGTACAATCCCGGCTGGAGAAATCACCCTAATTTCTCATGGAGCCAGAACAACAATGACCATTCACGATCCAATCATGCTAACCACTTCCATCATGGTAATAATTCTTCCAATCATCAACCCAACTTCTCCAATTTTCATAATAATTCTCCCAACCATCCACCAAACTTTTCGAATTATCAACAGAACTTTCCTAACCAAGCTCCACAATCCTCCTTCCAGAATCCTCAATTGGAAAGAAGAATGACTGACTTTGAGAGAAACATGGATAGATATATGAAAAACCAAGACTCTCTCATGCAAACCATTCAGAGGTTAGAGGTTCAAATGAGCCAACTAGCCAACCCACAGAATGAGAGACAAAAGGGTACCCTGCCTAGTCAGCCAGTCACCAATCCGAGGAATTCCCAACAAGCTCATTTGGCTGAGGATCCTTCATTCAATCAATGTAATGCTGTGCATACATTGAGGTCAGGAAAGAAAGTTGATAACCAAGTGTCAACAACCACCAATCCTATTCAGCACAACCACAATCAAGCTTCCACCTCATCCAATCCAATTTCTTCCAATTCGGACGAGTCTGAAAAAGACAAGTCAGCCAGCCAGGTGCACCAGCCTATAGTACCATTTCCGAATAGGCTGAAAAACAACAAGCAAAACCCGCACATGGACAAGATAATAGAGATGTTTAATCAAGTGAAAATAAATGTGCCACTTCTTGATGCCATCCAACAAGTTCCTTCCTATGCTAAGTTTCTTAAGGACATGTGCACCAAGAAGAGAAAGACTAATGTTCCTAAGAAAGTCTTCCTAGCCACTAATATTAGTGAGCTATTTTCGGGTCCTATCCCTGTCAAGTACAAAGATCCAGGTAGCCCTACCATTGCCTGCACAATAGGACAAGCCGAGATTAGTCGTGCACTTCTTGACTTGGGAGCAAGTATCAACTTGCTTCCATTCTCTGTTTATCAACAACTCGGGTTGGGTGACCTTAGTTCAACTCGAGTCACCATCCAACTGGCTGACCGTTCTGTTAAAGTTCCAAAAGGGGAAATTAACGATGTCCTGATCCGGGTAGGAGAGTTCATATACCCTGTCGATTTCATAGTTTTGGAGACACAACCTGTGTCCAACTCCAATCGTAGGGCTCAAACTCCGGTCATCCTAGGTCGACCATTCCTTGCCACTGCTAATGCCATCATCAATTGCAGGAATGGGTCTATGAGATTAACCTTTGGAGACATGACTAGAGAAGTCAATGTCTTCCATCTAGGAAAACACCCCGTGACATCGAGGACCAAACTTTTGAAGTAAACCAAATTGAGAACTTGACAAGTGAACACGGGGAAGAATTGGAATTAGAAATGGAGATTGACTTCGAGTTAGAGTCTGATGACTTTAATCTCGATCAGGTGGTAGATTCTGCCGTGAATTGGGCTTCAAACCCAATTTCACCTACAATGGAGCCAACAGATTTGAATAGTCCTTCTAGTGAGCCTGCCTCTTCCTTAGAATTGAAAGCCCTTCCTGCGCATCTCAAGTACGCCTATCTAGGCGAACAAGAGACCTTTCCCGTCATCATTGCCTCTCATTTAAATGACGGGGAAGAAAAAGATTTGAAAGATATTCTAAGAAAACATAAGGAAGCCATCGGGTGGACTATGACTGATATCAAGGGATTAAGTCCTACCATCGTTCAACACCGCATCCATCTCAATGAAGACGCCACACCCAAGAGAGACCCGCAGCGTAGGTTAAACCCTATTATGCAAGAGGCTGTTCATGCTGAAATCATAAAACTTTTAGACAATGGGATAATTTATCCCATTTCGGATAGCCAATGGGTCAGTCCTGTCCACGCGGTCCCAAAGAAATCTGGTTTCACCGTAGTGGAAAACGAGAACAAAGAGTTGGTTCAAACTCGACTTCCCACGAAGATTCGAGTTTGCATTGACTATAGGAAACTGAATGCTGCAACTCGTAAGGACCATTTTCCACTTCCCTTCGTTGATCAGATGCTTGAACGTTTGGCGGGTCACGAGTACTACTGCTTCTTGGACGGTTACTCGGGCTATAACCAGATCCCTATCGCTCCTGAGGACCAAGAGAAGACTACGTTCACATGTCCATTTGGGACATTTGCTTATCGTCGAATGCCATTCGGCTTATGCAATGCCCCAGCAACGTTTCAACGTTGCATGTTGAGTCTTTTCTCTGATATGGTAGAGCGCTTCTTAGAAATCTTCATGGATGATTTCTCCATCTACGGAGATTCATTCACTCAATGTCTCCACCATCTAGAACTTGTCCTCCAACGTTGTGCTGAAAAACATTTGACACTAAACTGGGAGAAATGCCACTTCATGGTGAAACATGGAATTATCTTGGGTCATGAAATATCCAAGAAAGGAATAGAAGTAGATAGAGCCAAAATAGAGGTTATTGCTAAGCTTCCCATGCCCAAATGCGTTAAGGACATTAGATCCTTCTTAGGACACGCTGGATTCTACCGAAGATTTATCAAGGATTTTAGCAAAATTGCTAGGCCCTTGACTAATCTGTTAGCTAAGGATGTGTCCTTCACTTTCGATGCTGACTGCATCACTTCTTGGGAGAAGCTTAAGAGAGAGCTGATTTCTGCACCAATCATATCTGCACCGGATTGGTCTAAGCCGTTTGAGATTATGTGCGATACTTCTGATTTTGCCATAGGCGCTGTCCTAGGACAACGTATTGATAACAAGCAGCATGTGATCTACTACTCTAGTAGGACTCTCAATGACGCTCAACTGAACTACACTACGACCGAGAAGGAATTCTTGGCAGTAGTGTTTGCCTTAGAGAAGTTCCGTCCCTACCTACTAGGGTCCAAAACTACCATCTTCACCGATCATTCTGCACTTAGGTATCTCATGATGAAGAAGGATGCCAAGGCCCGACTCATTCGTTGGATCCTCCTTCTTCAAGAATTTGATCTCGAAATTCGAGACAAGAAAGGTGTAGAAAATGTCGTTGCTGACCATCTCTCACGGATTCCCAATTCTCCATGCAACGAATTACCCATCAATGAGGATTTTCCTGATGAACATCTCTTAGCTATCTCTAGGGAACCTTGGTTTGCTGATATAGTGAATTACTTAGTCACAAACCAAACTCCGTCTCATTGGACCAAAAATGATGTTTACCGGTTCTTATCCCAAGTCCGGTATTTCTTTTGGGAGGAACCGTATCTTTTCAAGTACTGTTCCGACCAAATTATTAGGAGATGCATTCCCGATGAGGAGGTTAGGAGTGTTCTGTCCTTTTGTCACGAACTTGCATGCGGTGGACACTTTGGTCCCCGCAAGACTGCTGAAAAGGTGCTCCAAAGTGGGTTTTATTGGCCCACTCTGTTCAAGGATGCTCATGAATTCTGCAAGACGTGCCCTAGATGCCAAATGGTAGGAAAGATCTCACACCGAAATATGATGCCCCTCAACCCAATCCTAGAAATAGAACTCTTTGATGTTTGGGGCATCGACTTTATGGGTCCATTTCCTAATTCATTTGGGAACCAATACATATTGGTTGCTGTGGACTACGTGTCCAAGTGGGTAGAAGCCATTCCTTGTAAAACTAATGATAACAAAGTTGTCATAAAGTTTTTGAAAGAGAACATTTTTTCCCGCTTCGGAACCCCTCGTGCTATCATCAGTGATAATGGCACTCACTTTTGCAATAGATCTTTTGAAGCCCTTATGCGAAAGTATGCCATAACTCACAAGTTGTCCACACCTTATCATCCTCAAACCAGTGGGCAAGTTGAGGTTTCAAATAGACAAGTCAAGCTTATATTGGAGAAGACTGTGAACCAAAACCGGAAAGATTGGTCCATCAAACTTGTAGATGCTCTATGGGCCTACAGGACCGCCTTCAAAACGATCCTAGGAATGTCTCCCTATAGGCTAGTCTATGGCAAACCTTGTCACTTGCCCGTTGAGTTAGAGCACCGAGCCTTATGGGCAATCAAGCAGTTGAATTTCGATTTGACTAAGGCAGATGACCTTCGGAAATTACAAATTTCTGAATTGGAGGAGTTGAGAAATGAAGCCTATGAAAATGCTAGGATCACTAAAGAGAGAGTCAAGATTTTTCATGACAAGAACATCGTAAGAAAGACCTTTGTCCCCGGACAGAAAGTCTTACACTATAATTCTAGGCTTCATCTTTTTCCAGGAAAATTGAAATCGAGATGGACTGGGCCATTCGTTGTAAAAACCGTGTTTCCACACGGTGCAATTGAGATCAGTGACCCCAAGAATGGAAATGACTTTAAGGTAAATGGTCAACGCCTTAAACCTTTCTTGGAATCGGTGCCAGTAGATGAAACGGTAATGGGTCTTTTTGACCCAATGTATCGGTAACTTTCCTCCTTTCCATTTTATTTCATGCACTTATACATTTCTTTCATACATTGGGGACAATGCACGAGATAAGTGTGGGGGAGGGTTCTAACATGACTTTCAAAAAAAAAAAAAAAAAAAGAAAAAAAAATTGGAAAAGGGTAGACAATATTTTGATATATTTTGTAAGAATTTAAGTCAATTTTAAGGAATAGGAGAATCATAATTAGGATTTCTTACACTTGGTCAAAATAAGATAACTTGTTTGATTTTTAGGGTCAGGAAGAAAATTTGGGAAAGTAATTTAGTCTTGATATTACCTTGATGACATATGCACTCAAAATACACTTACACACTTAGGGTTTAAAAACAGAGACTCTTATGCCTTATATAAAAAAAAAAAAAAAAAAAAAAAAAAACGAGTCTAATTATTGATTAGCTAGGTGCTTTGGCCTAAGCAAGCCTTAGTATTTATGCAAAAGATAATTAGATAAGTTAAAAAAAAAAAAAAAATCTTCTGATTAAGCTGGGTATTTATGCCTCATGAAGCATAGGTATTCACGCCTAAAAGGGGAACATCGTATAAATAAAAACTTTGGTTTCGTGGCCTTATCTGCTCGAGTGTTTAAGTCCTCAGGGGTGTTTTCTCACCTGGTGCCCTAAAACTGTCCGGTTTGGGTGTCACCGACTGAATGCTTGTTACATGGGCAGATTAGAAAGCCTAATGAAATTGAGGAATAAATCTCACCAAAAATAAATAAATATAAGGCATAGGAGTTAATGTTGAAGAACCCTTAGTAAACTTCACAATCACGATGTGCATACGACTCAGGGTAAATTAATAGACTAGATGAGAAGTACAATTTGACTCCTCACTTTAATTGATGACATGTTTTTGAATAGAGACTAAGTTTAGGAATGAAAGATTTGATATTCCTATAACTTATAGATTACTTAAGCTCTCACAAATATACTTCAAATATTTTCTCCTTTATAAAAAAAAAAAAAAATGCTTTTCAAAAATACTAACTTTTTCCTCTTTCATTTCGGATTTTGTGGGTGTAATCCGCTGAAAACCCTCACGAGACAAAACTCGTCCTCTAGGTGAAACCTAGAGGTTTAACGGCTTGTTGCACATGCTCAGTGCAATCGAGTGACCTGCGAAAGTGGTCTAATAATCCTTAGCATAGTTTAGTTGTTTTGCTCGAGGGCGAGCAAAAGATAAGTGTGGGGGTGTGATTAGTCACATATATTGCATTTACATTGTCACCTTACCATATTTTTTAGCTAATAAATCCTATTAATAGTCTTCTTTTTCTTTGTTAAATGTAGGCCCAAGTGCTAAATGAAAGAAAAGAGAAAACAAAGCCCAAAAGCCCACCCAATTCTGATTAATTCAGAATAAATTTGAAATGAAGAAATCAGGGAAAAATCTTAGCATATAAGGAAGATTGAGAAGAATCCTCCCTGAATCAAGCTGAAGAAATCAGGGAAAAATCTTAGCATATAAGGAAGATTGAGAAGAATCCTCCCTGAATCAAGATGAAGAAATCAGGGCAAAATCTTGGCATATAAGGAAGATTGAGAAGAATCCTCCCTGAATCAAGCACAATCAAAGGCTGTTTTGTCAACTTTTGAAGCAAAAACAAGAAAATCAGAAGAAGATACGGGAAATACATCAGACCAAGAGATTCCCCCAATCTTCCTGGGATCTTCTCTTTTAGGTTTTTTGCCTATAAATACTGGTTTCAACAAAGAGAAAAGGGCGAAGACTAGGAGTAAATTTTGTACTTATTTTCTTAGAATTTAGACTCTTGTTTAGCTAGAACGAAAGTTGTAATTTTTATTTTTAATTTGTAGTCCAGTTCAAAGCTTGTGAGAGAGAGGACTGAGAGCTTGTACTTGACGGTTAAAGTGACAGCAATACAAAAGTCAGGCCGATTTCTCTTTCACTTGCAGTACGGTATGCTTTATATTATGTCGTTGTTTTCTTCGTTTTCATGGATAACTAAAAGGTTTTCTGGGCTAGCTATCGACTCTCTTTTGTTTTCTTCTCTTCTGTTTTTAAAAGAAAAAGTCCCGATGACTCATATGCATGCCTCCCTTAAAAGCCTTTCTTTTGAAAGTGTTCTTGAAGGCACATGAGGATGGGTATGGATAGTTGAATTCACCATTCTTTCTTGAACTTCTTGTGAATCGTTTTTAATTCATTCTTGCTTCTTCGCGCTTTATGTTTTAATATCCGATTCCAACTCTTTCTTGAAGAAAAAGGACTCAACCCTCCTGCATCTTATGTGTTTTACTTAAAGCTTTCTAAAAAAAAAAAGCAACTTTAAGTTTTGCAAATGATAACTTGAGGGACTTAATACTTTAAGAGAAGAATGAACAATTGAGTAGGAAGATAGTAAGCCCAGATTTGATTTCATATTATAAAACAACATCACAACTCTTAAAGCTTTTTACAAATCACCTTCTCCAAATCCTTTTCTGAAAGTTGAAATTTCTCTTTTTCATCTCTTTTCTTTCCATTCTCTTTTTCCTAAAAAACGAACACAAATTCCTTGTTTTTAAGCAACTCATCGAAAAGCTTCCATCGCATCCCTCCTTGTGGACACGACCCGTTAGCCACAAGCTACACGGTACATTCTTAAACTCATTGGTTGTTTCTTTATTTTAGCAATCAAGGTTGATGTGTAATATAGATTACCATTAAAATTGAGAAAAATGTTGTTATAAGCCATATCACACAATAATACACAAACAAAGAAAAAAAACAAACAAATAAACAAATAAAAAGGAAAAAACCAAAAAAATCTAACCTAAGTTAGGGTAAACCATAGACCTAAACGACTCCTAACTGGTAAGACTGTTCACTGGGGGTATATTGCCGAATCTGACCACAAGTTAATCGGCCAGGTAGGGGCAAGATTGGTGGGAGGTATCCGCGCAGAAGTGACGGGCCTAATTAAGCCAAACCACCAGCCTTCGGGGTTTCACCCCTCAATCCCCAGTCTTAGTCACCGATTTGCCAAGAGTCAGATTCAAATCAACTTCCCCCTTAGGTCAGTCTCCTATTTGAGTCTGAGATGTCCTTAGGGCAAACGTCTGCTTATTTTTAGTTAGGCTTAGGTTAGTGAGTGAGGAGATTGTTTGTGGGCTAAGGGAGGGTAATGACTTTCCACCTTATCTTGTTTATAGGACAAGCCCTTAAGATTGATTGTGCAAGGTGTGCAGGATAAAGAAAAGTAACATTCAACAAGTAAATAATCACTCAAGATTGTTTCCTAAACTATATGCCATGCAAACGTACCTTTTACTCCAGCACTCTTCAACAGTAATGTAAAATGTAAACGAATTAGACATGTGCCTAAATGTTAAGTCTAAACCATTTTTAGCATTTAACAAACATCATTTTACTGTTGAGGTTAGAAAGTAAGTACAGTAAGACAAGCAAGAAAACAGATAGCTACAGATATTAAACTTTGCACTACAGCCAACCTGCAGAAAATACAGGTTAGTAGTTCACTCAGATTGCCACAGGAATGTAGCAAATCTGAAGGCTTCTCAGCTCTGCTTTCTTGAGCAAAGTCCAGAGCCACTTATATGTCCACTGTAGCTAGAATTCCTTGTTGTTAAATCTGTACACAAAAAAAATGAAGAAGAAGGTTAACCAAAAATGTAAACTTTAAAGAGAGAATAACTCACCGTCCCTCCCCGGCAACGGCGCCAAAAATTGATTGTAAAATCAAAGTGATAAGAATTACCATGTAGCTTTGGGCTAACGGGTCATGTCCATGAGGAGGAATGCGATAGAAGCTTTTCAGTATTTTTGTTAAGTAACAAAGAATGGAGTTGTTATTTTTCTTTTCTTTTTATATTGAAAAAGAGAATGGAGAGAAGGAAAAATGATTAAAAGAAAAATTGAAAACTTAGAGAAGGTTTTGGAGAAGGTGATCTTTAAAAGTGTTGAAATTTGTTTGGTTGTTTTTGTAGGGTTCACTTAGAGGGGGTGAATAGGTGATGGCTAATCTAATGGTCACTTAATGCCGAATGATGCAAATAATGTGGAAGCTAAAACAATTATGACCTAATAAAACCTTTTACACTAAACACCACGTATAACCAAAGAGTGTTGCCAAATTCCCTGTGAAGGGCTCAGAACAAACTCCTCTAGATTCCCCTTGAATGGTTGAGGTGCCGCGTTGGCTCTCTTGGTTGAATACAAGTGTTAGCAAACAATCCCAAGCAAGTATATCAATATGAGCACAAGGAATATATCATGCATATAAAAGTAAAGACAAGATAAGTAATGTAAGATATAACAAGAGACAAAGAGAGAGAGAGAGAAAAGGCAATCGCAAACACAAAGGGTTTGTTTCGAGGTTCGAGCACATTTGCTCTACATCCCCGCCTTCGACACACGAAGGATTTCCACTATGCAAGATCCCAATAGATCTCTCCTCGATGCCGCAACACCTACAAGCCCTCGGACTCTCTAGTCCCGTACACACCGCAAGCCCACCGGCTCGCCGACGCCGCACCTCAAAACAACCGAGTTCGCACCCGAACTCAAAACAACGCGGACACACACGTCCGCCTCCTCAAAGTAACAAATGAAGTCTTTGGTGATCACAACACTTTGATCACCTAAAAACAATCTCACTACAATACACCTATAGGATGAATAATCAATAAATAGCTCAAGTGTGGTGTGAGAAAAACAAGGAAAGAGATGGTGGAGGAAAACTCAAGAAATTCTCTTTAACACTCTTGATAAAATCTTCCCTTTAGATAGAAAATATTTGCTCTCTAATTTGTGGAGAAAAACTTCTGAAAAGAGTGGGAAAAACTGGCTCTTAAACTATCTCCAAATCTTATAGAAAACAGCCCCCAAATGACCCTTTATATAGAGTCTGGAAAACTAGCCGTTGGGGCTTGTTAGAACTGCCGGTCGACCGGGTCGGTCGACCGCCAACGGTCAGAAATCTGACCGTTGGAGCCACGGTCGACCGCCTGGGTCGACCGAGCCACTGGAGCTGAGAGTCGAACTCTCTGTCGGTCGACCCGTACGGTCGGCCGAACTTTCCAGAGAGCTCTGCTCTCTGGAGCGGTCGACCGGCACGGTCGGCCGTCCTCCAGTACACAAAGGCGTGCACGTTTGTGCACGTCGGTCAACCAGTCCGGTCGGCCGACTCCAAGATTAGTCGACTTATAAAGGTTACTAGTCGACTTATCCGAAGCCTGAAACAGTTTTTTGGGATTAAAAAGTTAGTCTTTTGGCTCAAATAAAATCCCATAAAATACATAAAAATCTACAAAAATAGTTTAACCAATATACTTTGATAATCAAACATGCTTGCACAAAATCAAGACATGTTATAAAAGATTGGACTATTTTTGTAACTTGAAAATATTTGGCTCATGATAAAAACTGTTTTTCTAAAACAATATTTTCCAAAACATATTTTTCCAAATCTTCATCAAATACAAAAACAAGATATACTTTTAAGGCATAGTGTGTATGGATATGATCCACTACACAATCATAATGAAATATCTATGTTTTTGTCATTAAGCTCTAAATAAGGTTTTAGTTAAAAGATAAGTATATGAGAAACACCAAAAACCAAACTTGTATTTTTCAAAATGAAAAATCTTTTCTAAACCAAAAAAAATCTTTTATGAAAACAATTCTATCAAGAGTGTGTGTGCATATGTACTTGAGCAATCCACCAACTATCTATCCTTTACATTTTAACTAAAACAAAATCTTATAAAAACAAACCTAGACACAAGTCTTGATCTTGAAGTCTTCCCTTGAAGTCTTCTCATCTTCTTGACTTGGTCCACACACGATCCAACGAGCTCAACTCTTGATGTGGTCTTGATGCATAGGCTCATGAATCAACTGGTGCAAGCTCCAAAACTTGACTTTAAATCCTTTGTTGAAGCTCCACACCTACTAAGATCTTGATCATAAATCTGTCACTAATTAAACACAAGATCAATAGTAAACATAACTACATGAGTTGATCATCATCAAAACTAGAGTGATGGGCCTTTGGGCCAACAATCTCCCCCTTTTTGATGATGACAAAACTCATGAAGTTATATATGCATGGATTAAAGTAAAGCTTCAAAGAAGCTCCCCCTTAACTCATGCATACCAAATAAATAATAATATATGACAATGAAACTCATAAATATGTATGCAAATGTATGACATGTATGCAAATACAACATGTCAAATAATCTTAAAACTCATCAAGTTCTTATCTCCATACATTTGCAAAACAAAACATATATGCATATAAACATAAATTCTACTAACATGCATATAAACTCAAAATCTTTCTCCCCCTTTTTGTCAATCATCAACAAAGGGGTCAAAGTAAAATCAAATCAAACAAATTTTTCTCTCCCCTTTTTGTCAAAAACAAAAAGATTAAGAAGGGGTTAAACAAATCAATCAATAAAGATTTATATGCGATATACATTCATGAAGAGGAAGACGCTAAGTTAGCTTCCCTACACATATGCATTACATGAAGAAGGGATGACAAGCCCCAATTCACATAACACATATTATGTAATGCATAAGAGGAGATGTGAAGCTCCCCCTACACATGTATATTATATAATGAAGAGTTGTCAAGCTCCTCAATTTATAATATACTCAACATGAATCTATATGTAGAAGAGATGTTAAGCTCTCCTTGCATATAGGAAATACATACCAAAACATTTTTAATTTTTCTTTTTTTAAAAAAATTTTTTTTTTTAAAAGTATCAGAGCTCTTGTAAAACAATCAAATTTTAAGATACCAAATGGAAAATAATCATTATCATATTGATACCAATTGAAATTTAACAAATATGAAGTTGAAACATATTGATACCAATAGTAAACATAATGATCAAAATTTTTATTTTCATCATAAACTTTGTGCTTTTAAAAATGTGAACCAATTGAAAGTTAAGCACATGAAACTCATATATATGTATGAAAAAAGAGTATACCAAGTGAAATTTATACATACATATATAAGAAAACAAAATATGAGTATATATAAAAATTATCAATTTAGATACCAATTGAAAGAGTCCAATGATACCAATTGACATAACAATAAGATCAAGTGTATAACTCATAACCTACCACCCTTCAATGCTCAAGATAGAAGATTTTCAATGAAGCATACAAGGCATAATCGCCCATCCATCCTCCCATTGATGGTAGGGGTTTTCAAAGATAGATTTGAAAAATAAGCTTTGTTTGAAAAACTCTACCAAATGAAGAAAAATTAACTAGTTAAAATAATTTTTGAAAAACTAGTTAAAGATCCTTCAAAACATGAAATCAAAGCATATATATTTCATGAATCATACCAAATAAAAGAATTGACACTCGATCTATGAAGCTCAAAAATATGTTCATGAATCAAAGTCATGACAAAATAAATAAGTGTGAGTGTTCAAATGTCATGTAAGTAGCATTATCATGAAAATGGTCATTGAAGCTCAATAAGATTAATAACATTTTATAAAACATGAAAATTTATTTTTCTTAAAAAAATGATACACTTCTGGGCATATGTATGATTTATCCAATCCTAATAATACACATACATATCCCAAACATAAAAGAGTCTATTAAGATATTTGCATGAAGGCAAGAGACTCACGGGTATACATGTATATTTATTAGATTTGAATTAAAAATACATATACATGAAGTAAAACATGAAAATAGGTAAAACAAGTGTAAATGAAAGAATCAACAAAACTAGGCTATACATATGCATAAAGTGGGTACAAATGAGCATGAAGTGCAAACATATATAAATCAAATGTGGCTCACTACTTGTACATGTATAAATCCAAGTTTTGACAAATACTACATCTAAACAAGATTTTACCACAAGAAGCACATAAAGACATAAAACATGAACATGCTATGAATATGATAAATGAACTAGCATGTACATAAAAAGTAGGAGTTTAGAGATCGTTACCAACTCCAAAGCTCCAAACATGGTGGTTGACCCACCAAAACTCCTTGATAGCGATGCATCTATATATATGTGTCCATCAAGTCCAAGTGCATCCACCATCAAGGCACCAAATCTCTCACGTCTTGAGAGATCCCTCACCTACATCAAAAACATGGAGTGGGGGTTTTGGTACCCATTTTTTCTTGGGTCCTTTGGGGTTAGTCTTGTAAGGAACCCAAAAATTTTTATAATTAGCAAAATTTAAATGATGCATCTTATCAAAACAAAACTTTGCTAAATGGCCTTTGCGGCCACAATGTGTACAATTGTACACCTTAGTATGCTTATGAGTGTGATTGTGATCGTGGCGTGAAACATAAGCAAATGCATGATGAGAGTGATGTGCATGAACATGAGGAGTTTGTTTCTTTGCAAACAAAGACTCCAATTTAGAATGGTTGAATGCACACGAGCTCAAAGTTGAGCTCAAACTATTAATTTTATTTTTCAAAAGACTAATCTCACTATCATCAATGGTGGCATGTAAAGACATGTGAGATAAAGAGTCATTTTTCTTCTCTTTAAAAACTTTTTCTTTTTCTTTTTCTTTTCAAAAATTTTCTTTTTCAAAGAGTTATTTTCTTGAAAAACTATTTCCTTTTGAGTTTCCACCAAAATAATTTTATTTTTCAAAGACATATTCCCTTCACAAAGATCATTTAATTTAGACATAAGGGAAACATTTTCATTTTTCAAAACATTATTTTCTTTTTCTAAACATGCAATGTTACTTCTAAATGTATCATGTTCTACATGCATGCAATCAAGTTTCTTTTTTCAAATTTTTATTATCTTTCTTAATCATGTAATATTTTTCAAGCAATAATTGACAAAATGTAGAGAGCTCTTCATATTACATGTTATTATCCTCATCCTCGGATTCGGAAGTTACCTCAAGGGGGTTATCCTCTTGGACCATATAGCACACGTTGGAGGTGTCGCTTCCAACGTCCGAATCGCTCTCTGCATAGTATTGATCTTTTTCACCGAGGGAGATGAGGGTATTCCAAACTACAAAAGCCGAATCAAAATTAGAAACTCTAGATAAATAAACATCATCTAGGGTAGACTTTAAAGCATTAAGGGCTTTTGTATTAGCCTCAATATCCTTACCATATAAACAATAATCATTATTAGTGATGGCAAGATAAACATGATAACCTAGGGCTTTGAGGTACAAGGACATCTTCACCTTCCATATATGGATGTTAACAATGTCAAACATGGGTGGTGACATGAAGTCCATGGTGTGTGTACAAATATAGTGATTAGCCTAAAATGAGGATCTTTTACTCTAGGTTGTTAGACCAAATCAGAGTACCAAGCTTTGATACCAATTGTAGGGTTCACCTAGAGGGGGGTGAATAGGTGATGGCTAATCTAATGGTCACTTAATGCCGAATGATGCAAATAATGTGGAAGCTAAAACAATTATGACCTAATAAAATCTTTTACACTAAACACCACGTATAACCAAAGAGTGTTGCCGAATTCCCCTTGAAGGGCTCTGGACAAACTCCTCTAGATTCCCCTTGAATGGGTTGAGCCGCGTTGGCTCTCTTGGTTGAATACAAGTGTTAGCAAACAATCCCAAGCAAGTATATCAATATGAGCACAAGGAATATATCATGCATATAAAAGTAAAGACAAGATAAGTAATGTAAGATATAACAAGAGACAAAGAGAGAGAGAGAGAAAAGGCAATCACAAACACAAAGGGTTTGTTTCGAGATTCGAGCACACTTGCTCTACATCCCCGCCTTCGACACACGAAGGATTTCCACTATGCAAGATCTCAATAGATCTCTCTTCGGTGCCGCAACACCTACAAGCCCTCGGACTATCTAGTCCCGTGCACACCGCAAGCCCACCGGCTCGCCGAGGCCGCACCTCAAAACAACCGAGTTTGCACCCGAACTCAAAACAACGCGGACACACACGTCCGCCTCCTCAAAGTAACAAATGAAGTCTTTGGTAATCACAACACTTTGATCACCTAAAAACAATCTCACTACAACACACCTATAGGATGAATTATCAATGGATAGCTTAAGTGTGGTGTGAGAAAAGCAAGGAAAGAGATGGTGGAGGAAAACTCAAGAAATTCTCTTTAACACTCTTGATAAAATCTTCCCTTTAGATAGGAAATATTTGCTCTCTATTTTGTGGAGAAAAACTTCTGAAAAGAGTGGGAAAAACTGGCTCTAAAATCATCTCCTAATCTTGTAGAAAACAGCCCCCAAATGACCCTTTATATAGAGTCTGGAAAACTAGCCGTTGGGGCTTTGTCAGAACTGCCGGTCGACCGGGTCGATCGACCGCCAACGGTCAGAAATTTGACCGTTGGAGCCACGGTCGACCGCCCGGGTCGACCGAGCCACTGGAGCTGAGAGTCGAACTCTCTGTCGGTCAACCCGTACGGTCGGCCGAACTTTCCAGAGAGCTCTGCTCTCTGGAGCGGTCGACCGGCACGGTCGGCCGTCCTCCAGTACACAAAGGCGTGCACGTTTGTGCACGTCGGTCGACCGGTCCGGTTGGCCGACTCCAGGATTAGTCGACTTATAAAGGTTACTAGTCGACTTATCCGAAGCTTGAAACAGTTTTCTGGGATTAAAAAGTTAGTCTTTTTGGCTCAAATAAAATCCCATAAAATACATAAAAATCTAACAAAATAGTTTAACCATTATACTTTGATAATCAAACATGCTTGCACAAAATCAAGGCATGTTATAAAAGATTGGACTATTTTTGTAACTTGGAAATATTTGGCTCATGATAAAAACTGTTTTTCTAAAACAATATTTTCCAAAACATTTTTTTCCAAATCTTCATCAAATACAAAAACAAGATATACTTTTAAGGCATAGTGTGTATGGATATGATCCACTACACAATCATAATGAAATATCTATGTTTTTGTCATTAAGTTCTAAATAAGGTTTTAGTTAAAAGATAAGTATATGAGAAACACCAAAAACCAAACTTGTATTTTTCAAAATGAAAAATCTTTTCTAAACCAAAAAAAATCTTTTATGAAAATAATTCTATCAAGAGTGTGTGTGCATATGTACTTGAGCAATCCACCAACTATCTATCCTTTACATTTTAACTAAAACAAAATCTCATAAAAACAAACCTAGACACAAGTCTTGATCTTGAAGTCTTCCCTTGAAGTCTTCTCATTTTCTTGACTTGGTCCACACACGATCCAACGAGCTCAACTCTTGATGTGGTCTTGATGCATAGGCTCGTGAATCAACTGGTGCTAGCTCCAAAACTTGACTTTAAATCCTTTATTGAAGCTCCACACCTACTAGGATCTTGATCATAAATCTGTCACTAATTAAACACAAGATCATTAATAAACATAACTACATGAGTTGATCATTATCAAAACTAGTGTGATGGGCCTTTGGGCCAACAATCTCCCCCTTTTTGATGATGACAAAACTCATGAAGTTATATATGCATGGATTAAAGTAAAGCTTCAAAGAAGCTCCCCCTTAACTCATGCATACCAAATAAATAATAATATATGACATTGAAACTCATAAATATGTATGCAAATGTATGACATGTATGCAAATACAACATGTCAAATAATCATAAAACTCATCAAGTTCTTATCTCCATACATTTGCAAAACAAAACATATATGCGTATAAACATTAATTCTACTAACATGCATATAAACTCAAAATCTTTCTCCCCCTTTTTGTCAATCATCAACAAAGGGGTCAAAGTAAAATCAAATCAAACAAATTTTTTTCTCCCCCTTTTTGTCAAAAACAAAAAGATCAAGAAGGGGTTAAACAAATCAATCAATAAAGATTTATATGCGATATACATTCATGAAAACGAAGACGCTAAGTTAGCTTCCCTACACATATGCATTACATGAAGAAGGGATGACGAGCCCCAATTCACATAACACATATTATGTAATGCATAAGAGGAGATGTGAAGCTCTCCCTACACATGTATATCATATAAAGAAGAGTTGTCAAGCTCCTCAATTTATAATATACTCAACATGAATCTATATGTAGAAGAGATGTTAAGCTCTCCTTGCATATAGAAAATACATACCAAAACATTTTTAATTTTTCTTTTTTTAAAAAAAATTTTTTTTTTTTAAAGGTATTAGAGCTCTTGTAAAACAATCAAATTTTAAGATACCAAATGGAAAATAATCATTATCATATTGATACCAATTGAAATTTAACAAATATGAAGTTGGAACACATTGATACCAATAGTAAACATAATGATCAAAATTTTTATTTTTCATCATAAACTTTGTGCTTTTAAAAATGTGAACCAATTGAAAGTTAAGCACATGAAACTCATATATATGTATGAAAAAAAGAGTATACCAAGTGAAATTTATACATACATATATAAGAAAACAAAATATGAGTATATACAAAAATTATCAATTTAGATACCAATTGAAAGAGTCCAATGATACCAATTGACATAATAATAAGATCAAGTGTATAACTCATAACCTACCACCCTTCATATGCTCAAAATAGAAGATTTTCAATGAAGCATACGAGGCATAATTGCCCATCCATCCTCCCATTGATGGTAGGGGTTTTCAAAGATAGATTTGAAAAATAAGCTTTGTTTGAAAAACTCTACCAAATGAAGAAAAATTAACTAGTTAAAATAATTTTTGAAAAACTAGTTAAAGATCCTTCAAAACAAGAAATCAAAGCATATATATTTCATGAATCATACCAAATACAAGAATTAACACTCGATCTATGAAGCTCAAAAATATGTTCATGAATCAAAGTCATGACAAAATAAATAAAGTGTGAGTGTTCAAAAGTCATGTAAGTAGCATTATCATGAAAATGGTCATTGAAGCTCAATAAGATTAATAACATTTTATAAAACATGAAAATTTATTTTTCTTAAAAAAATGATACACTTCTGGGCATATGTATGATTTATCCAATCCTAATAATACACATACATATCCCAAACATAAAAGAGTCTATTAAGATATTTGCATGAAGGCAAGAGACTCACGGGTATACATGTATATTTATTAGATTTGAATTAAAAATACATATACATGAAGTAAAACATGAAAATAGGTAAAACAAGTGTAAATGAAAGAATCATTAAAACTAGGCTATACATATGCATAAAGTGGGTACAAATGAGCATGAAGTGCAAACATATATAAATCAAATGTGGCTCACTACTTGTACATGTATAAATCCAAGTTTTGACAAATACTACATCTAAACAAGATTTTACCACAAGAAACACATAAAGACATAAAACATGAACATGCTATGAATATGATAAATGAACTAGCGTGTACATAAAAAGTAAGAGTTTAGAGATCGTTACCAACTCCAAAGCTCCAAATATGGTGGTTGACCCACCAAAACTCCTTGAAAGCGATGCATCTATATATATGTATCCATCAAGTCCAAGTGCATCCACCATCAAGGCATCAAATCTGTCACGTCTTGAGAGATCCCTCACCTACATCAAAAACATGGGGTGGGGGTTTTGGTACCAATTTTTTCTTCGGTCCTTTGGGGTTAGTCTTGTAAGGAACCCAAACTTTTTTATAATTAGCAAAATATAAATGATGCCATATCAAAACAAAACTTTGTTAAATGGCCTTTGCGGCCACAATGTGTACAATTGTACACCTTAGTATGCTTATGAGTGTGATTGTGATCGTGGCGTGCAACGTAAGCAAATGCATGATGAGAGTGATGTGCATGAACATGAGGGGTTTGTTTCTTTGCAAACAAAGACTCCAATTTAGAATGGTTGAATGCACACGAGCTCAAAGTTGAGCTCAAACTATTAATTTTATTTTTCAAAAGACTAATCTCACTATCATCAATGGTGGCATGTAAAGACATGTGAGATAAAGAGTCATTTTTCTTCTCTTTAAAAACTTTTTCTTTTTCTTTTTCTTTTTCAAAAATTTTCTTTTTCAAAGAGTTGTTTTCTTGAAAAACAATTTCCTTTTGAGTTTCCACCAAAATAATTTTATTTTTCAAAGACATATTCCCTTCACAAAGAACATTTAATTTAGACATAAGGGAAACATTCTCATTTTTCAAAACATTATTTTCTTTTTCTAAACATGCAATGTTACTTCTAAATGTATCATTTTCTACATGCATGCAATCAAGTTTCTTTTTCAAATTTTTATTATCTTTCTTAATCATGTCATATTTTTCAAGCAATAATTGACAAAATGTAGAGAGCTCTTCATATGACATGTTATTATCCTCATCCTCGGATTCGGAAGTTACCTCAAGGGGGTTATCCCCTTGGACCATATAGCACACGTTGGAGGTGTCGTTTCCAACGTCCGAATCGCTCCCCGCATAGTATTGATCTTTTTCACCGAGGGAGATGAGGGTATTCCAAACTATAAAAGTCGAATCAAAATTAGAAACTCTAGATAAATAAACATCATCTAGGGTAGTCTTTAAAGCATTAAGGGCTTTTGTATTAGCCTCAATATTCTTACCATATAAACAATAATCATTATTAGTGATGGCAAGATAAACATGATAACCTAGGGCTTTGAGGTACAAGGACATCTTCACCTTCCATATATGGATGTTAACAATGTCAAACATGGGTGGTGACATGAAGTTCATGGTGTGTGTACAAATATAGTGATTAGCCTAAAATGAGGTTCTTTTACTCTAGGTTGTTAGACCAAATCAGAGTACCAAGTTTTGATACCAATTGTAGGGTTCACCTAGAGGGGGGGTGAATAGGTGATGGCTAATCTAATAGTCACTTAATGCCGAATGATGCAAATAATGCGGAAGCTAAAACAATAATGACCTAATAAAATCTTTTACACTAAACACCACATATAACCAAAGAGTGTTGCCGAATTCCCCGTGAAGGGCTCTGGACAAACTCCTCTAGATTCCCCTTGAATGGGTTGAGGTGCTGCGTTGGCTCTCTTGGTTGAATACAAGTGTTAGCAAACAATCCCAAGCAAGTATATTAATATGAGCACAAGGAATATATCATGCATATAAAAGTAAAGACAAGATAAGTAATGTAAGATATAACAAGAGACAAAGAGAGAGAGAAAAGGCAATCGCAAACACAAAGGGTTTGTTTCGAGGTTCGAGCACACTTGCTCTACATCCCCGCCTTCGACACACGAAGGATTTCCACTATGCAAGATCCCAATGGATCTCTCCTCGGTGCCGCAACACCTACAAGCCCTCAGACTCTCTAGTCCCGTACACACCGCAAGCCCACCGGCTCGCCGAGGCCACACCTCAAAACAACCGAGTTCGCACCCGAACTCAAAACAACGCGGACACACACGTCCGCCTCCTCAAAGTAACAAATGAAGTCTTTGGTGATCACAACACTTTGATCACCTAAAAATAATCTCACTACAACACACCTATAGGATGAATAATCAATGGATAGCTCAAGTGTGGTGTGAGAAAAACAAGGAAAGAGATGGTGGAGGAAAACTCAAGAAATTCTCTTTAACACTCTTGATAAATCTTCCCTTTAGATAGGAAATATTTGCTCTCTATTTTGTGGAGAAAAACTTCTGAAAAGAGTAGGAAAAATTGGCTCTAAAACTATCTCCAAATCTTGTAGAAAACAGCCCCCAAATGACCCTTTATATAGAGTCTGGAAAACTAGCCGTTGGGGCTTTGTCAGAACTGCCGGTCGACCGGGTCGGTCGACCGCCAACGGTCAGAAATCTGACCGTTGGAGCCACGGTCGACCGCCCGGGTTGTCCGAGCCACTGGAGTTGAGAGTCGAACTCTCTGTCGGTCGACCCGTACGGTAGGCCGAACTTTCCAGAGAGCTCTGCTCTCTGGAGCGGTCGACCGGCACGGTCGGCCGTCCTTCAGTACGCAAAGGCGTGCACGTTTGTGCACGTCAGTCGACCGGTCCAGTCGGCCGACTCCAGGATTAGTCGACTTATAAAGGTTACTAGTCGACTTATCCGAAGCCTGAAACAGTTTTCTGGGATTAAAAAGTTAGTCTTTTTGGCTCAAATAAAATCCCATAAAATACATAAAAATCTACAAAAATAGTTTAACCAATATACTTTGATAATCAAACATGCTTGCACAAAATCAAGGCATGTTATAAAAGATTGTCCTATTTTTGTAACTTGGAAATATTTGGCTCATGATAAAAACTATTTTTCTAAAACAATATTTTTCAAAACATATTTTTCCAAATCTTCATCAAATACAAAAACAAGATATACTTTTAAGGCATAGTGTGTATGGATATGATCCACTACACAATCATAATGAAATATCTATGTTTTTGTCATTAAGCTCTAAATAAGGTTTGGTTAAAAGATAAGTATATGAGAAACACCAAAAACCAAACTTGTATTTTTCAAAATAAAAAATCTTTTCTAAACCAAAAAAATCTTTTATGAAAATAATTCTATCAAGAGTGTGTGTGCATATGTACTTGAGCAATCCACCAACTATCTATCCTTTACATTTTAACTAAAACAAAATCTTATAAAAACAAACCTAGACACAAGTCTTAATCTTGAAGTCTTCCCTTGAAGTCTTCTCATCTTCTTGACTTGGTCCACACATGATCCAACGAGCTCAACTCTTGATGTGGTCTTGATGCATAGGCTCGTGAATCAACTGGTGCTAGCTCCAAAACTTGACTTTAAATCCTTTGTTGAAGCTCCACACCTACTAAGATCTTGATCATAAATCTGTCACTAATTAAACACAAGATCATTAGTAAACATAACTACATGAGTTGATCATCATCAAAACTAGAGTGATGGGCCTTTGGGCCAACAGTTTTTAATATAGGAAACAAATCTGGGTTCACTAATCTTCTACTCAACTACTTACTTTTCTCAAAAATATTTTGGTGCATTACTCTTATCACAGGCAAAAACCTTAGTTCATTTTAATGTTCAAGTAAAACAAATAAGATGACTTTGGATTAAATCTTAAGGTCTTTCTTAACACAACATTAAAAATAGAATGTTAAACCATCAAGCGCGAAGAAGCAAGTATGGAATAAAAACGATTTGAAAATATTTGTGCTTTGAAAGTCCAAGTTTAAAAGAAGAGCATCCTCATAAGCTTTCAAGAACAAAGTTTAACTTTAGGCATTATTATGATTCAAGAGAGTGCTTTCATAAAAATCCATCAAGAGAGAGGAGGTAGAAGAGATTAATTAGTGAGCCCAGAAAATGATTTTGCTACTCATGATGAAAGAAAAACAAATAAGAAAATGAAAATTAAACATAGACATACCGAATTGAGTCGAGTTGAACAAGCAAGTTGAATCTCCTTTGATTGTCACTTCAAGGATGAATTACACACTCAGTTTCACTCTTCACTCTTTGCTGGTCTAAACTGAAAAAAATAAAGAGGAGATACAACTTCTCCGAGCTATCTAACAATACTCCTAAAATCCTAAAAATGAAGAAGAAATTTAATCCTAGTCTTCGCTCCTCTCAGTTACATAAATAAAACGAAAATTACATAAAAGAAAACTAAAAACCTAAGTTACAAACTACAAATTAGCCTAAGTTCTGCTCTCTGCTTGGTCCTCCCCTTTTGCCTTTGAGATTGCAGGTATTTATAAGAGAAATGCAGAGAGTAGAGGAGTATGAAGATAAGAAAAGCTGGCTATTTCTGAATTTGAATCCTTCTCTTATCTCTAAACTTAATTTGATGTGGATATTCAGTTCTAATCTGCAGCTTATTAGCGTATTGATTGCTAAATATAACTTATCAAAATACAGAATTAGAAATAATGATCAACTTAAGAGTTGTAGCTCTTTAAGTCCTCTTTCTGGATCATCTTGAATCATCAGATTTGAATTCTTGTAACGAAAGTTATGATTTAAATACTAAAATGTATGCAGCCAGAATCTGAGTCATAATTGCTTCATCTCATCCGTTGATCTTCTCTCTATCCATTTATCCCTTTGGATTTGGACTCTGTATTTAACGTTATCCTTGGTTGATCTTTAGCTTTAACCACCTGATTCACCAAAAACTGAATTTAACCAACTGGATTTAGGATCATTCTCCTCTAACCAAATAGATCTAGTTAAATCTGAATTTAACTGATATTTATTTGGTTTTATCCTCTTTCTCCTCATGATTATCTTCTGTAAAATAGACATTTAAGACAAGGAACTTAGCAGATTTATTACATGATAAATATGAAATGTAATAAAGAATAATGTAATAAATGTGTGCAATCAGTAGTAATACATGGCCACGACCTCAGAATCTCACCAGAGAAGGAGAGCGAGGCCATGGGAGATCACGGAAGCCATAGGGTTCGGCCTGCCGACGGGTGGGGATGCTGCTCAAGAAGGCAAGGGGGTGTTGCTCGGCTATGGGTGTGGTTGGCTATGGGCTGTAGTTGCATGAGTGTTGGAGAGTGGGGTCCTTAGTTGGCGAGGCTGCAGGCTGCAAGGAGATCAGGTAGTGGTGTACTGGATTGGAGGAGGTCTCATGGCCACGCGGCGGCAGATGATAAGACTCTGGATGTGTGGGGAGTCTCAACAAGGAGGAGTGCAGTGATGTTGGGGAGGAGGCCCGCTGGAGATGGGATAGATGGGAGGAGGACGTGTGTGCTGGAGTGTGGGTTGCTCGGAGGCTTGCCGGAGAGGACACAGTGCTCGGTTGAGTTGAGGAAGGTGGAAAAGAATGTGGGGGAGGAGCTTGGCCCAGGATGTGCTCCAGGATGTTGCAAATGTGGGTGATGGTGCATGGCTTGGTGCGTGTGCATGGAGAAGGAAAACGAGGATAGAATTATAAAGGGGGATTAGGTTTAAATAGGATTAGTTAGGATTTGATTTATTATTTAGGATTTTATTTAGCTTTTAGGATTAGGATTAGTTAGTTGTGATTAGGATTATGTGAATAACGGGCTATTGGATATTGGGTGAAGAGTTAAAGGGTTTGAAAAGAGATAATGGGTTGGATTGATCTCAGAATTAAATAGAAAGTGATAATGGGTTGATGCTAATGGGTTGGATTATTGGGGAGGGATAAAAATGATGTGGGCTTTGGAAAAATAGATAAATGAAGAATTTAGAAGAGAAGAGTTGGGCTAGGGCTTGGACTTGGGCCTAAATGAAAATAAAATAGAAGGGAAATATGTGGGAAGTGGAAAATGGCTTATATAAATACATAACAAAACAATATATTAATAATAATTATAACTTATATCATGAGCATATATCTATTATACCTATATATATATACATGTAATTATACACTTATATAGAATAGATTAATCAATAAGAATAATGATAAGTAAATCTAAAATAAATAATAAAAATAAAAATACAGTTTATTAGTTAGGAGATATTACATTCTACCCACCTTAAAAAAATTTATCCTCAAAATTTGATAAAGCAGAGAATGATAAAAATCAAGTTAAGAAAAAAATAAAGCTTCCATGTCACTTCTCACTGCATTATGGGTCCACCACGCTTCCGCTGCGTGCTCTGATCTCTGCTACTGGCTTCAACATGGAGTAATCAAACTCAGGAGACAAAATTAGGGAAAAAGAATTGGAAAGAAGAATAAAAATCAAGATGAAAATCTAGATCACTTTGAAAAAAAGAGTAGAAATCAGGGATATCAAAAGGCTCGAGATAGATTTTCAAAGGAAGAAGATCGATTTTCAAGTGGACACAAATCATTGTGTGAATAATATAGGTTTATTGCAGTGTAAATATAACTTATTTCAGGTCACTGGTAAGAATTAGGTCCTCTTTGAGTAGACCTACCTCTCATACTAAGAAAATTCTGTCACACCCCGCTACCCAAAATACAGTGGAGCTGAGACGTAACGAGAGTCGGCCACATATATAGTGAGAAAAATACTCCACGTATACATGCTAAGCCTAAAGTAATCTAAACAAGCTATAAAAATCTACTATGATAAATCAATACCGCTGCAATATAACATATAAATCTCTAACACAATGATAACAGATAAATAAAAGAATAGAACAAGTTGAGTCCAGACGATATAAAGAATCAATATGAATAAAGAAGGAAGACAAGAAATAATACTCAAATCAGATAATCGAACAAAGAAAACTCTAGGCTCTTCGAGATGCCCATGATCCTCTCCAAATATCTGATCAGTAAGATAACATGCAAAGACATGGATATGCAAATCCAAGGTGTCAGAACTTCTAATGAATGTGTAAAAATAAAGGGGAGGGTGCACGTGCATATAACATGTGAGCATATGGTAAAAATATATATACTGGAATAAGACTGAGATAACATACAAAACATAAATATAAAGTATAAGGGCAGTCAGTAACAGAATCAGATGTAAAATTAGGTCATAGTGTCTATCACAGTCTATATATCAGGCGGGTAGAGTCAGTCAGTGCTAGAGCCCAGTGTACATTCAGGTCATGAGTACCATTAGGTGTCCAACAAAGTATACATGTATAAGGCAAAAACAATCAATCACAGTACATTATTATTTATTATGTCAGTGAACACCAATTGTACCTGTAATAGACGCATCACATATTACGCCTACTACATGTGTCAATCAGGGTTCTAAGTTATTGAAACTGATAGGTTGGAGACATTGTCCATGTTTTAGGTGAGTTCCATACATACCCAGAACCATGGCCCAGATGCCTGGCGCTGACCAGACTCACTGCTAGATAGTCAGTAACAGTAATAGTACTCATAGTATCACTGTGGAACAATAAATAGATGGGATGTCAGTCATCCCCCAGAACCCAGCAGTGGAACCGTAAGTGGCTTGCTGATTGGTTGCTAATGTTGCATATTTAATGTTACATTTCCATACTTATTTTAGAATAAAAGCCTGCATTGTCCTAATTATTTGTCTAATTTATTTGCAGGCCCAATCCTTAAGGAGATGAAGAGAAATGAGCCCAAAAGCCCACCAGAATTTTGAATTAAATCAGAATTAATTCGCACACACAAAATCAGGGCAAAATCAAGAGGTTGAAACCGGTTGAGAAGAATCCTCTCAGGATCGATCGGTTAAAGCCAAGAATCCATGGCCATTTCTTCAAAATCTCGGAGCCAAACTGCAAAACCAACTCCAGATAAAGTCAGAGGGAGAAACCGGGGAGACCCACCAACAGGGTGTGGCCACCTGGCCACACCCTGGCCGCGGAAACGCGGCTTGGGCCGCGTTTTCGCGGCTTTGTTGGGGAGTTAGGGGGAGCGTTTGCTCCCCCGACCTCCCCAGGATCATGGTGGTTAGGGTTTTGCCTATAAAAGGCCTGTACTTATGCTGAAAATGGGGGGCCAATGCATATTAGGATTTAGCTTAGTTTTCATTTCTTAGTTTAGGTTTTTAGTCTTTCTTTTTATGTAATTTGTATGTAACTTAGGGTAGAAGAAGATTCATGTAAGTAAGAGAGAGGGGCTGATGTTGAGAGTGACACCGACGATGTACCCTACTCCTTTCTTTCATTGTCTCAGCAAGTAATAAAGGTAAATGCTTTGTTTGTTTTCTATTCTGCTTTACTTTACATTTGTTTTGCTTTCCTCTTCCTCTTCTACTTTACCTTGGTTGTATTTGTTGAGTGTACAAGTGAATTCCAAAGCAAGTCTAACCAAGCTACGTGAGAGCCAGCGATAGTTCATGAAGACGTTCTCCTCTTCCAAGATCCGCATCACTTCGTTCTTCTTATGCTTGACGATATAATGTGCACGGGGACCGAGCTCGAGTTTATGATCTATGCGTTGAACTCCTCCGAAGCGAAAAGGTAGAACTTGCAAAAAGGTTTCCCAGTTAGTCATCAATCAACCTAGGTAAGTATCTCTTCACTTTTCTTTCTTTCTTTTCTTTCTTAGTTTAGATCACCAACCCCTTCTTCCAAATCGTTTTCATTCTTCTTTCCACTTCATTGTACATAGTCGCTTTCTTTTGTTTTCTGAATTTTCCACCTTCTTTATCTCTCGCTTTCTTCTTAACTTTAACCTTTAACTTTCTTTTTCTTTTTCTTAACTTTAAAACAGAGACGAACTATCGTTTGGTTTTCAATAAGATTTCAATAAAGAACTGTAAAGCTTCCATCGCAAACCCTCCTTGTGGATCACGACCCGCATAGCCACTTGCTATAGCGGAAGAATTGAGCACTTGCACATATTCTTTCTTAAGTTCTATAATCTCGTATTTTGTGTGCAGATTTTGCCTCAATCAACGCAACCTGTATCTTAGGTTCACCTAAAATACAGATGTTGTCTCCTCCATCAATTTCTCCAATCCCAGTGTAAGTTGTCCATTTACATTAATATTTAATTCAGTTAAAACAATCAATATCCATGTTACTAGAATACTGGAATGATACAGTGATAGTTACAGTACAGTATATCAGTAAACAGTATTGTATGCTCGATGAACAGTAACACGAACCGTAAACAGTATCAGTAACCATATATACGATGAACAATAGGATTGTACATGGTGTTACGGTCTAACAATACTTTTTCAGTAACTTTCAGTAACATGAAATAATGCTAATAATAGTCCTCTACCGTCTAGTCAATGTACAATCTCATATAGAACTGATTAAGATCTCATTTACTCATACTATATATAATAGTAACTGATCCATTGACTCATAATCTCTCTATAATCACTATAATCGAGTACTAAATCCATCGTCAAGGTAATCCGATACAGTAAACCACAGGTCCAATATACCAATAATTAGTTCTCTCATCCTATCAATATATTCTGATCCTCAAACTCATCGATATCCCCACCCTCAAAGTCACTGTTGTATCCGAATCTCAATAACTGAAATAACTATTTGTTCTGATACATCTAATCAAATCTCTACACTCTAATCTGATCAAGATCATCACACTTGTTAGTTCTATTAAGGTAATTCATAAGATCCCAAAACTTAAGTAACATATCAAGTATATGCATCTAAAATCCACAAGGCCAGGTCAATCCAATCAACACCTATTCCACAAACTCTAAGTCAGCTCCAATCCAGTCGAGTCCACTGACAAGTTCAAGTCCAAGATCCCGTTCTTTTAATAAAAAATCTCTTATTTAATCAATCACCAATATCCAACTAAATTCTCATCTAATTTAACATTATTAAGAAAGATCGAGTATGTTAAATGGTTCATACTAGAATTCACACATTCAATCACAATCGCTAACTAATCCACCTCAAGTTCCAATCTGATCACTGCCTAAGTTACATCACCTATAGTTCCAAATCCGATATGATAAACAAACTCACATGAAATGATAGGATATTAATACCTCAGAATCAAAATATGAAGTCTATACATTGATATCAGGAATATATTCGATCCATCATCATTAATACTCTACTCTCCCATAATATAATTATCCAAGACTATTATTACTTTAGGGTATATCTGTAAAATTCACCATTCGAGCTACTCTGATCTAATCCCCAATTCAAGTCATACACTAATCCAATATAGTCTCCCAACTGATTCAAGTATTAGCATGCCCAATAAATCTAATAATATCAAAAATACATAAAGAGAAACTTCCAATCTAAGTGATAAATGTTGATCTCACAATCAGTGACGATGTATATATAATCCAAGTATTAACTACTAAACACTAACTCCAAACATCAAGTCAGTAATCTACTGAATACATTCCAATCTCAAAATATTACTACACAGGTTCGGATATCAACAAAGTGAGTATGGTCATGAACATCAAAAGACATGTACAAACAATAATAATTAAACAAAAATTTAACTTAATGAAAACAGATAAAATATTCACTGATAATGATAAATATGTTAGCCCCGAGACCTTTCACCTTAGTTTTGATGATGGCTAACTTATGAAGATTAGTTACTAATGATCTTGTGTTTATATAGTTTCAGTTAGTGATGAAGATCTTAGTAAGTGATTAGCTTCAACAAAGGATTCAAAGCTAATTTAGAGCTAACACATGATGTTTGAAGAGCTCGCGTGTCAAGATCACATCTAGCACTCGGTTGGAGTCAAGTTCATTTGGATCGAGTTTGGATCTCGTCGTCTTGAAGATGGAAATCGTCAAGAAGACTTCGGTTTGATTAGTTTTAGTTTTGTTTAGATCTTGTGTAAAGATAGATTAGTCTTGATATGCTCAAGTTCACACACACACACACACAGACAAGTTAAAATAGGTTTTGTTTTCGATTTAACCAATTTGGATTTTCAAGTATACATATATGGTTTTCATGAATAGACAAGTTTTACATGGTTTAATGTATATTGGATTTCATCCATATACGTCTATGTTTCATATTGTCTAAAAACTTATTTTGATGTATATCTAGCTCATGTTTTCAAGTTTTGTTTTTTTAACAAAACTTAGTTTTAGATTTAATGTCAAAAACATGGATATATCTTTTATATGTGTATTGAATTCTAACCATTCACTCTATTCTTCCAATTAAGTTTAAATATCTTGTTTTATTATTTATACAAGTTTAGAGAAAAATCAGTTTTCCATTTAAAGGTTGATTTTTGGAAAATACCGTTTTCAGTTTAAAGCTTAATTTCTATATCACAAAATTAGTTCAAATTGTTTGAAATATGTGTTAAATTTTAGTCACACATATTTGTTCCTAAAATATTTATAAGAACTTATTTTTGTGGATTTTAGGTGATTTTATGAGTATTTAAAAGACTAAGTTTTCAAACCCTAAAGCCTAGCCTGGCCACTGGCGGTCGACCGACCAGTCAACCGGACCAGACTCGGTCGACTAGGTGGTAGACTGATATGCACAAGACATGCACAAGGCTCTGGTCATTAGGCCGGTCAACCGTGCGGTCGACTGACCAGAGAGACCAGCTCTCTGGTTCTGGCCTCGGTCAACCGGGCAATCGACCAACATGCAGTTTGCCTTGAGACGATCGACCGACCGGTCGACCACAGCCCTAAGGATCAGAAACTGTTGGAGGTCGATCGAGCGGTTGACCTACAGGTCACTTTTCACCTGTTCTGAACCCCAATGGTTATATTTTCAGACCCCTATAAAAATTAGTCTTTGGGGTTGTTTCTCTAAGATTTTTGAGAGCAATGTTTCCCACCTTCTCAAGTGTTTTTAACAAAGTTTTTAAAAAAATTTTGTACTAAAACTCTTATCTTCATTTGTTTCAAAGTTTCTAGAAAATCAAAAGAAAACAAGTCTTTGGGAATTTTGTTTTAATCTTCATTTTCATATCTATTTAGAAGCTTTACCCAAGTGTTATCTTTGTTGTTTCTTTTCAAAATACTTTATCTTCTCACATACTTGAGCTATCATCTCAAATCTATCTTTTGAATCTTTGTATTGTGAGAAAATTGCTTGTAATCCTTTGAGATCACCAAGAGAGAGTTTGTGATCATTTGGTCGCTGAGTTTTATATCTTCTTTGCTTTGTGTTAGGCTTTGTGCCCTCCCTCTTGTGTGATTGTATTGAGAGAGGATTTGTGAACTCCCAGTGTTAAGTTGTAATTCCTCACTGGAGGTCCCTTTGTGGAAGCTTCTTTGTGGATGTAGTGGAAATCCTTTTGTGTGAAGGCGGGAATGTAGAGCAGTGGCTCAAACCTCAAAACATATCCCGGACTTTGCCTTTGATCTACTAACTCTCATCTTTATCTCTCTTATATCTTGCATTACTTTATATTATTCATATTCATATGCTAGATATAGTTTGTGTGTGTGCACACTTGTCTTCAACCAAGAGAGCTTATTAAAGCACCTCAACCCTTAGTTTAGAGGAATCTAGAGGAGTAGTTACAGAGCCTTTCATAGAAAATTCAGGCTCACTCTTGGTTATACATAGTGTGTTAGTAATTAGTTTTTAATTTCGCATTATTTGTCCAAGATTAGCTAGTATTGGCCCAAAGGTTACAATCCCTGATTTTGTGTTTTGATGATAACAAACATATGAAGTTATTTGGTACTAATCAAGTTCAAGAGTGTATTTTAGGGTTCAAAAGATCTAACAGGTTCTTCCTCTAAAGGAAAGTGTTGATGGCTCAAGGGTACTCAAGTACGGGATCATAGCTCAAAGCTCTCAATATCGCTCAAACGTCACTATCAGAGAAGCCCGCTTGAAGATTCTTATAGTCGATTAGAACATTATAAGAAACTAGTTTGTTAAAGAGTAGAATATAGATTTGAAGCTCAAAGATATACACACACAAAAATGCACGTTTTCAAAAGTATGGTTTTGACATGCTTGATTTTGATACTTGTTCCATATTTTTCTAAAAAACATTTTATCTCTATTTAGAACTTGTATCTCATGGTTATGCATGTCTTCCCTCTTTTGAAATTTAAACAAAAATTATTTGAAATTTTTTTGTATCTTCAAAAATACCTTGACCTAGTTTTTTGGCCTAGATCAGTAGACCAGGCAGTCGACCGTGTCTATAATAGGCCAGAACGGTCGACCGCACAGTCGACCGAACCTTTAGAAATTGGGGTCTGCACGTTGTGCACATTCTCGGTCGACTGACCAGTCGACCAGTCCCCTATTGCAGTCGACCGGGCGGTCGACCGACTGTAACCAGTTTGATCTCGGTTAAACAAGGTCGACTGAAAGCCAACAGTCGAATTTTTTTGAATGGCTGGTCTACCGACACGCTGCTAGATTAGCAGTAATGGGAAATTTTGAAAGCTATTTTTAAACATGTCTTTTTAAAATGTGTTAAGTTGAATTTCAAGAGTCAATTTCATCCTTTTAAACCTGGTAAAGCTATTCTAAAAATATTTTTCTAAAACCTATATAAAGGGTCATTACGATTGAATAATTCACAACAACAAATTTCATTGAAAATCTAGTTTTGCTTTCAAAGAGAAAAAGTTTCAAGTTTTCTTTTGTGCTCTTACTTTTAGAATTTTTAATTGAGTTTTATGGTCTTAAAATCTCTCTCTTCTGTTTTTCACTCTCACTTACATCCTTGAGCTTCAAGTTTACATTTTACTCTATAGGGTTTTTATAAGAGAGTTGCAAAGAGAGTGTTTGTGATCTTTTGATTGCCTAGAGCTTGTTATCTCAATTAGTTTTGTGCTGCCTCTGGTGTAGAGGATTGAGTTAGGAAGTTGTGTACTCTGAGTGGTTGTAATTCCTTGTTGTAAGGTCCCTTTGTGGAGGATCTAATAATGGATAGTGAAATCCTTCACGGTGGTGAAGGCAGGGACGTAGAGCGGTGGCTCGAACCTCAAAACAAATCTTTTTGTTTGCGATTGCTTTATTGTCTCTATTTACTTGTTTATCATTCATTTATTCTTGTCGATCAATACGCATCTCAACAAGATAGCAATTGAGCACCTCAACTCTTATCTAGAGGAATTACGAGGAGAAGTTCAGAGCCCTTCACGGGGAATCCGGCTTCAAGTCTTGTTTTGATTGATCGGTTGCATCATTTCATTTTATATTGTATTGAACTTTCATTTGATTAGCTTTACACCTATTCACTCCCCCGGTATAATTTCAATTGGTATCAGAGCTTTGGTCTCTAGTTTTTGGCTTAACAACCTTAGAGAGATCCTAGTTGTTAATCATTTTTCATTGACATATTCATTCTCATCACTATAGTAAAAATGGCCAAAGGTATTAAGACCTCTCCCAAGTTTGATGGCGTTAATTTTCCCTTATGGAAGGTTAAGATGAACGTATTTTTGCAATCCCCGGGAAGACGGTTTGCAAAGGTAGTGACTAAACCCTTTAGTGTACCCACTAGTGATGAGGATACTTGGTTAGATATTGCCACCAAGGAGTTTGATGCCAATGCAAAGGCGCACTATGCATTGCTTCAAGCCTTGAGCGATGACGACATATCTAGGGTCATTCATTGCAAATTCGCCTATGAGATTTGGTCACACCTAGTGGTCACTCATGAGAGAACATCACAAGTAAGGAGGGCTAAAATTGATCTCTTACGTTCCCAATATGAAAACTTCTTTATGCATAAAAATGAGTCCATTAATGATATGGTTACAAAATTTACTAAAATAATTAATGATCTTGCTTCTTTAGGTGATGTCAATGACAATGATCAAAAAGTCTGAAAATCATGCACTTCCACCTTCATGAGAAGTCAAAACTACTCTATTGAAAGAGTTAAACGACAAAGAAGAGATGTAGTTCATCGGTCTTATCGGCAAGCTTAAGACCCATGAGATAGAGAGGAAGACTAGAGAAGAAATGACACCACAAAAGAAGAAGACAATTGCCTTCAGGTCTACTCCCACATCTCTGACGATGATGAAGAAGAAGAAGATGATGAAGATCTTTCCCTTCTTGTAAGAAATGTAAGGAGGATGTACAATAAGGCAAAGATCAACAATAAAGGAGATGGCAAGGAAAAGAGGAAAAGAAAATCATCTGTTTCAACTGTCAGAAACCCGGACATATTATTGCTGAATGTCCGGATATCAAAAATAAGCCATCTTCCTCAAACAAGCCAAATAAGCCATTTATGAAGAAAGCTCTCAAAGCTACATGGGATTCAGAAAGTGAATCCGAAGAGGAGGTTGACACGGCAAACGTGTATTTTATGGCAAATGATAACACACCTAAGGTAATTTCTGAACCATCCCTTGATGATTGTGATTTAACTATGGATGAATTAAGAGATGCATTTGTAGAACTTTCAAATAATTATGATTTTATAAAGAAAATATCTAAAAGCAAAAAAAAGAAAAATAAAGTTCTTCAAAATAAAGTTATCACTCTTTTTAAAGAAAAGGATGATTTATCTTCCACTCTTTTATCCACACAAAAAGATTTTAATGTATACAAGATTTTATGTAAAGCAAAGTTTCCCATGGTTGATGAAAATAAAATTTCTACTTTAAAAACTAAAATCAACACTTTGGAAATGTTTTAAAGAAATGTGCGTTTGATAAAGCTAAATATAGGACATGTTCTTCAAGAAAAATTCTTCAAAGAGACATATTCATATTACACATGCTCACACTTCTTAATCACACACTAAACATGCTCATATACCACATGCTCATCATACACATCATGCATTCATGTATGGTAGAGTTTATACATGTACTTATTGTGGCCGAAAGGGTCACTTAGTTAAATTTTATTTTGATCATAAAATGCTTCTAATAATCATATTTATGTTCGAAGTACTAACATCATAGGACCCAAGAAAATATGAATACAGAAATCAACAACCTCATTATTTGATATAGGTATACACCAAGGCTCCAAGACATAGGGAGCGGTGGTATCTTGATAGTGTTACTCAAGACACATGACTTGGGACTTCAATAATGTTGCAACCCTATCAGGTATCGAGAAGGTGGCACCATCACCTTCGGAGATGACTCAAAGGTTAACATTATTGGTATAGGTAACATTAAACTTGGTTCATCTCCATTGATTGATAATATTATTTTAGTTGATGGACTCAAATATAATCTCTTGAGTATTAGTCA
>JAVJIF010020484.1:0-100162 GCA_038442645.1 Agave tequilana
TAAAACTTGGATTTTTGAATAGAAAATACATTTTGTCCAAAACTCATCCAAATACAAAAACATGATATTAAACACATTTAGGCATGATGCATATGGGTAGAAAACCAATATGCATGAAAATATATATATCCATGTTTTTGACTTTAATTCCAAAATATGTTTTGTTAAAAATACCAAAACATAAAACACATGAAATAGACTATCAAACTAAGTTTGTCTAGAAAGTTAAGCATGCATGTATATAGAACAAATCTAATATACATTAAACCATGTAAACTTGTTTTGATCTATCTATTCATGAAACCAAGATCGGTTAAACCAAAAACGAAAAAACCGAAAACCAATATTCAAAACATGAAACGTGTGTGTAGTGAACTTGAGCATATCATACTATTCTAATCTTTACAATTTGGATCTAAACACAAAACTAAACTAGGTACCGATGTCTTCTTGTAGAGCGCAATCTCCAAGCCGACTCGATCCAAAACTCTTTGATCCACCGAGCAAGTGCTATATATGATCTTTAACGCTCGGGCTCTTGAATCAACATGTGAAAGCTTCCAACTCATCTTGTTGAAGCTAATCACCAACTAATAACTTGATTAATGATCTGAAACTAAATAACACAAGATTATTAGTACACATAACTACATGAGTTAATCATCATCAAAACTAGAGTGGAAGGCCTTTGGGTCAACAAACTTGCCTGTCGGTCGACCGTCCAGTCGACCGAGGCCAAAACCAGAGAGTGAACTCTCTGGGTCGGTCGACCGGTCGGTCGACCAGGGCTAGATCCAGAAAGCAAACTCTCTGGATCGATCGACTGCACGATTGACCGGCCCCATGCTAGAGCCTTGTGCACGTCCTGTACAGATCGGTCGACCGCCTGGTCGACCGTCAGTGGTCTCAGACTGTGTTTTAGGGTTTAAAAATTTGGTCTTTAAATACTCATAAAATCTCATAAAATCACATAAACAAAAATAAGTTCATGTAAGCACTTGAATACAAATATGTTTGATCAAAGATCAACCTATATTGCAAACAATTTGAACTATTTTAGGCATAAGAAATTTAGCTTGAAACCAAAAACTGTATTAACAAACTCGTTTTAATTTTGCCTTCAAGAGTTTTTGAGAAGACTTCAAAATGAAAAATTAGTTTTCAAAAACAAAAACATGATATTGAAACACTTTGGAAGCATAGTGTGTGTGGATAGAATCCACATGGTAAATGATATATCTATCTTATTAACAATAAATCCAAAACTAAATTTTGTTAAAAACAAAAACTTGAAACCATGAACTAGATATACATCAAAGTAAGTTTCTAAACATTATGAACCATCAATGTATATGGAAGAAATCCAACATAAATAAATCATGTAAACTACTTTAGATGAAATCTATTCATGAAAACAAAAGATATGTTCTGAAAATTCGAAACAGTTAAACCGAAACCAAATCTATTGAACTTGTGTGTGTGTACTTGAGCATATCAAAAATAAGCTATCCTTACACAAGATCTAAACAAAACAAACCGAGGTCTTCTCGTCGATCTTCATCTCCAAGACGACTCGATCCAAACTTGATCCAAAGGAGCTAGATGATCGTTGCGATGTGAGCTCTTGAATCAACACTTGTTTACTTCAACACTTTGGCTGTAAAACTCTTGTTGAAGTCAAATCTCTACTAAGATCTTGATCAATATCTGAAACTTATTAAACAAAAGATCATTAGCAAACTAACATTCATAAGTTAGTCATCATCAAAACTAAGGTCTAGGGCCTCTGGGCCAACAATCTCCCCCCTTTTTGATGATGACAAAACTTATAAGGTTATATATACATTAATTAAGGATAAGCTTCATAGAAGCTCCCCCTTAACTCATGCATATGAATAAAACAATAAGCTCAAGATACCAATAAAAACATGATATATATATATATATATATATATATATATATATATATATATATATATAATATATATATATATATATATATATATATATATATATATATATATATATATATATGCGTGAATACTTAATAAATCATGCATATAAAATCCTAAATCCTTCTCCCCCTTTTTCTCACTCATCAACAAAGGGATGAAGATTCATATAGGCTCATGAATCAAAGCCATGAGTAAATAGAAGATATATAAAGTGTACAAAAATCATGTAATCAACATAATCATGAAATAAGGCATTTAAGCTCATATGAAATTTCTTTTATCAAAAATAAGAAATCATCAAAACTTTACTTTTCATTAAAACTAAACAAACTTCAAGGTATGTATGTTTTTTCGGAACTAAAGTATACATACATATCCCAAACATAAATTGAGCCCACAAAAGAATATTGCATGAAGGCAAATGACTCTATGATAGACATGTATATCTATAGTTTTGGACAAAATACATATATATGAAGCAAAACACAAAAATATGTACAAAAGAGAGAAAAACAAGTAAAGATGTAAGAATTATCAAAATAAGGATTTACAAGTACATGTAATGAGTATTAATGAGCAATGATGTACAAATACATAATAATCAAGTGTAGCTCACTAATTATACAAATATAAGTACATATTTTAATGAAAACTACATCTAAATAAGTAATCAACACATGAAGCACAAAACATAAACAACATGATCATTAGGCTCAGTGCACGTGCTATTAGAATTAGGATATACATATTAGTTAAATAATAGGGAGAATACAAAATATGAATACATATGAACATGGGTGTATTCAAAGACTATCTATGTATATCACATGTCTAATTAACATTGCATTTAACATAATGAGCATTAAAACGTAACATGCTAAAATCAATAATATAAACGCATGTAAACTAAAATAAGGTGTTAAGGATAGTTACTAAAATCAATAGAACTAGTCTCTAGGTCTCCAAACTATAGTGGTTCTCCCACCTAAAACATCCCTTGAAAGTGATGCATTTATAGATATGATCTTTCAGTTCGAAATGCATCCACCATCAAGGCACCACTACTCTTATGTCTTGTGAGAGCCCACACCTACAACAAATGAAATAGGGGCAGATTTTGGTACCCATATCTTTTGAGTCCATGGGGGTTAGCATATTTTCTAACTCAAATAAATTTATTTACAAAATTTGAATTATGTAATCTATAATAAAAAAATTGCAAGGTGGCCCATACGTCTACAATGTGTACAAGTGTACCCATGAGCCATACATAGTATCATGTGTGTGAACATGATGAGCATGTATATGCCGTGATTTGTGTGCATGTATATGTGGAGCATGTTACTTCCGAAACATGAATTCTAACCGTGTATGTTTCATGGCACATTGGCTCAAAATGGAGCTCAAACAATCTACATTCTTCTTCAAAATACAAATGTAATGGAGCAATAGATACATGACAAACATGAGAAAAGTCATTTTAAAGAAATATTTTCCTTTGAAACTAAATCTAATTCTTTAGAAATTAAAACAATTTTGTTTTTCAAAACTTCGTTTTCTTTTAAAATAAAATCTAGTTTTGAAGATAAAATCTCATTTTTCTTCAAGACATGATCTAAATCATTTAATTCTTTAAAATTTTATTTTCTTTTAAAGCAAGGTAAAGTTGGTATTTCAATAGGTCCCTCTCATTTGAAATCTCAACATTTTCTTGAAAAACCATATCAAGTTTAGAAAATAAATTTTTATTTTCTTCTTTTAATTCAAAACTTTTCTTTTTTAAGTTTATATTTATTTAACAAGTTTTACAAAATATGAATAGTTCTTCATTTAAAATATGTGCATTCATAGTATTATTATTACATAAAGAATTAGCACAATCATCAAGATAGGTATCTGAATTTACCTCAAGGAAGTCATTCCCTTGGACCATATAACAAGCTCTGTCGGACTCATCCCCACTAGATTCCTTCTCCAAAATATTTGTCATTTGTTCTTTGAGAGAAGTCAATGTGTTCCATAATGTAAAAGTGGAATCACAATGAGAAATTAAAGAAAATTGTTCTTTCCGAAGTGTATGCTTTAATGCATCTATGGCTTGTGCATTAGTCTCTATATGCTTGTCATTACCAAGATAGATTTCTTGGTAGTGGCAAGGTAAATAGGGCTTTTAGACATGCACTCATCTTAAATTTTCACATATCGATGTTAGAAACATCATACGTGGGAGGGGCAAGAAAATTCATGAGTGTATAAACTATATGTGTGCAAAGCAATTCTAAATTAGCAATCCAAGGATCTCACACCTCGGTGGTTAAACCGAATATCAGGAGCATAGGCTCTGATACCAATTGAAATATACCTAGAGGGGAGGTGAATATGTGTACTAGCTAATTTAGGACAAATGATGCGGAATTAAAAGTGAGCCTGAATTCTCCGTGAAGGGCTCTGGAACTACTACTCTAGATTTCCCTAAATTAAGAGTTGACGTGCTATTAGAAGCTCTCTTGGTTCAACACAAGTGTGGGCACACCCAAACAATATCTAGCATGTATATAATATGAACAATGTAAAGCAATGCAAGATATAGGAGAGCTAGAGTTGAGAGATAGTGGATCAAATGAAAATACCAAGATATGTTTCGAGGTTTAAGCCACTGCTCTACGTCCCCGTCTTCACCTAGAAGGATTTTCATTACGTCCATACAGGACCTTACACAAAGTGACCTCCACTAAGGAATTACAACTCAACACTTGGAGTACACAACTCTCTCTCAATACACAAACCTCTACAAAAGAGGTGGGCACTAAGCCAAGCACAAAGTAAAGAAAAATACACTTGGTGATCACAAAGATCACAAACAATTTCTCTTGATAATCTTGAAAGATCACAAACAATTTTTCTCACAAAAATAAGATCCTATAGATAGGTATAGAATTGATATCTCAAGTGTGAGAAAACAAAGTATTTTTGAAAAGAAAACACAAAGAAAACACTTGGGAAAAACTCTAGATAAGACATAGAAATTTTGGATAAGAACTCGAATCCCAAAACTTGTTTTCTTTTGATTTCCAAAAACTTTGAAACAAAATAAAGATAGAGATTTTTAGCACTAAAACTTATTTTTAAAACTTGCTAAACGTACTTGAGAAGATGAGAAAAATTATTGTTGAAAGTCTTGGGAGAAACAGCCCCAAAGACCTATATTTATAGGGTTCTGAAAATATAGCCGTTGGGGTCCAAACAGGTCCAGAATGGCCTGTCGGTCGATCGCCCGGTCGACCGGCCAACGGTCAAATTTTTTACCATTAGGCACTGTTGGTTGACCGCCCCAGGCAAACTTGCCTATCGATCGATCGTCCGGTCGACCGACGCCAGAAGCAGAGAGTGAATTCTCTGGTCGGTCGAATGGTCGGTCGACCAGGGCCAGATCTAGAGAGCAAGCTCTTTTGAATAGGTCGATCGTACGGTCGACCGTACCAATGGCCAGAGCCTTGTACACGTCCTTGCACATTGGTCGACTGTCCGGTCGATCGAGATCTGATCCGGTCGACCAGTCGGTCAACCGCCAATGGTCTCAGACTGGGTTTAGGGTTTGAAAATTTGGTCTTTTAAATACCTATAAAATCCCATAAAATCACAAAAAATCTACAAAATAAGTTCATGTAAGCACTTGAAATACAAATATGTTTGATCAAAGATCAATCCATATTACAAATAATTTGAATTATTTTTGAGGCATAAGAAATTTAGCTTGAAACCAAAAACAGTATTTACAAAACTCGTTTTAATTTTGTCTTCAAGAGTTTTTGAGAAGACTTCAAAATGAAAAACTATTTCTCAAAACAAAAATATGATATAGAAACACTTTTGAAGCATAGTATGTATGGATAGAATCCAATACACATCGTAAATAATATATCTATGTTTTTGAAAATAAATCCAAAACTAAGTTTTGTTAAAAACAAAAACTTGAAACCATGAACTAGATATACATCAAAGTAAGTTTCTAAATATTATGAATCATCAATGTATAGAAGAAATCCAACATACATATAAACTATGTAAACTACTTTAGATGAAATCTATTCATGAAAACAAAAGATATGTTCTGAAAATCTGAAACGGTTAAACCGAAACCAAAACTATTGAACTTGTGTGTGTGATTTTGAGCATATCAAAACTAAGCTATCCTTACACAAGATCTAGATAAATAAACAGAGATCTTCTCATCGATCTTCATCTCTAAGACGACTCGTTCCAAACTTGATCCAAAGGAGGTAGATGCGATCGTTGCGATGTGAGCTCTTGAATCAATACTTGTTTGCTTCAACACTTTGACTGTGAATCTCTTATTGAAGTCAAATCTCTACTAAGATCTTGATCAATATCTTAAACTTATTAAACACAAGTTCATTAGCAAACTAACCTTCATAAGTTAGTAATCATCAAAACTAAGGTCAATGGCCTCTGGGCCAACAATCTAGAATTTGTCTACGTGAATATGCATCTTTTTTATACTTACACATTGATTTAAGTTTGGGATGATGAGGATTACTTAATACTTGAAAAAAAAAAGTAAAAATAACCTAAATTATAGATTAGGTGGGTACTTTGGCTTCGAAAAGCCTTGGTATTTACGTGAAAGTTAGTTAGGTAAATTGAAAAAAATTATATGTATTAACTAGTCTAATGATCAGTTGGTTAGGATTTTAGCCTCAAGAAGCCTTGATATTAACATGAAAGAGGATGAGTTATATGTATTAAAAATGATAAATATAAAGAAGCGCTTAAAGGACAACGAAGTGGTAATACTTCAAACTTCTGTAAAAAAAATACTTAAGCATAAAAATTTGAATCAAAGTCTCAAGTTAAGAGCTATCATATGTTCACAAAAATGTATATGATTGAAAAATTTAGGAAAGATGGTGGGATATATTAGCATTTCAATCTCTAAGATGAGAAAATGGGATTTCTTGATAGGAGAGTAAACTTGAAGATGATTGCTTACGAAAACTATTGAACTTATTTTCTAGTGATGCTTATTGACCAAAAATATTTTTTCTTTCTTCTTATTTTTCTCTTTTTTATTTTTCATTTATCTTATTTTTTTTTATCCTTATTTTCTTATCCTTCGTTATATTCCATTCATTGAATTTTATGGGTATATTCACTGCAAACACTCACGAGACAACACTCATTTACTACGGTAACTTAGAGGTTTAATAGCTTGTTGCATGTGCTAAGTGCAACCATGATTCCTACGAAAGTGAGTTGGATTTTTTTTTTAAGGATTTTTACTTTTTCTTTTTAGATTAGGATTTTGCTCGAGGACTAGCAAAAGTTAGATACGGGTGTGATAATTATGATTATCATCTATATTTTGTACCACTTTTATACCTCTTTGTTACACATTTAATATTGTACGGGTGTCTTTGTTTATATTTATGCAAAATTAGGTCAAGAGCACAAATTAGATAAAAGAGATGAAAAAGTGAAAAATCGATGTTAAAGAGATGATTGCAGAAGTATATTTCAAGATCCAATATTTAGAGAACTAATAAACTTGCCAAAAGAGTTTATAAGATGTAAGAAAGCATATATCAAAATTTGAGATCAAATCTAGCCAAATTTCAGCTGAGCAGCCGAACACTATTCAACAGAGAACACAGATCAGATTTAGATTCGGATTCAGATTGTACATCTTTTAGTATTTTGATCATAACTTTTGTTATAGAAATTCAAATCTGATGAATCAAGATATACATATATATATATATATATATATATATATATATATACATATACATATATATATATATACATATACATACATATATATACATATATATATATATATATATATATACATATATACATATATATATATATATATATATACATATATATATATATATACATATATATACATATACATATATATATATATATATATATATATATATATATATATATATATATATATATATATATGAAAAGAATACGAAAATATCTACAACTTTGATGTAGACAACTTTTTCCAGTTCGATGGTTTGATGAGTCATATTCAGCAATCAACGCTAACTAACTGCAGTCCAATTCAGAATTGAATTTTCTATATCAAATTGAAGTTAGATTAGAAGTCTTAATGTGTTTTTTTATTGTAATTGGCTCTGAGGTCTATATAAAAGGTTGCAATCTCTTCTAATTTATCAATCTTATCTAAAAACAAACTTTATATTAGGGTTTTAGATTTCAGTTTCTTGGTTTTTGGAGAAAAAATTCTGCACATTGAATATGAAGAAGAACAGCGAGGAGGCATTATTTAGGTTCCTAAATTGGTATTTTTAATCTCTTTCTCCTTCTATTTTATTATTTAGTGAAGTTTATATTGACTGGTATGTTTTCATCTCTTTTAACATGAACTAATTCTCCTTAGGTAGAGCATTGATGTAGGTTAAATATTATAATGATATAATCTTGTTGCTTTGTGCTATTCTACTATATTTGTTTTTCATATTTGTCTTTTGCATGTTAAATTTTTATTCCTGATCTATTTGTTATTAATTGGTGGCCAATAATTATATGGATGATTAGGTTTATGACCGAGAGGAGATAATCTAACTAGCATCATAGGAATAGAATCACAACTTGGCACATTGAGACGGAGAAGTTGTGCAATCGTGTAAGAAAGATCCACCGTACTTAATACTTTTTCTAACTTGTAAATCTACTAGATCGAGAGATTGTACGTTCTTGAATTAGAGGATAGAATTATTGCTCGAGAGAGAATACTAGTTAGGATAGGGACTTTCGATTGCTAACATGAGTAGTAGGAATTCACTAATTCAAGCATATTTTATATCTAATTATATTTGCCGAAATCAATTGCCCTAGCACTTTTATCTTATTAAAGCTAACTCTTTTAGTTTATTGGTAGTGGTTTATTTTTAATCATCTTCTGAATCAACTGTTCAAACAAAACTAGAAAAAATTAGTTTGGTATTCAATAGACATCAATCTTCGTGGGATGATACTCTACTCACTACTTTATTACTTGTTAACAATTGGTGCACTTCCCAATTCACACATCACTCGCATAGAGCCATCTTAGTCTTTTTGGAGATTGTAGTAGGCTCGCACGGAGCTTGTTCAGCCTCACTGAAGGCTGAAATAGGCTCGCAAAGAGCCTTGTTAGTCTCAATAGAGATTGGCTCCCAAGATTTAGCTAAAGGAGCTTTGGCTAGGAAGATCTTTCTGTGCTTGCGCACGTTCAGAGGGCTTGTGTTGCCCATGGAGAGAAGTTGCTCAAACTTCTCTTGGTCAAATTTGAATGACCAACATCTCAGTAGTAGACCCGGGATTCTGATCATTGCATTGCAATATTACTTTCTCATTGGTGGAGAAAGTCATCTTTAGCGGAGTCACCATCTTGTTTTTCATTAATTGAATTGGGAAAAACTTACAAAAAATTCTAGAAAATTACAAGTAATAAAATAAATATTACAAGAATTCTTCACGAAAAAATTCTGGGAAAGTGTGCGGTAGGAAACTGGTCAGAGCGCGACCACTTTGTCCTTTTGACGATGCGAGCAATCAGTTATGGAGTCTTTTGCTAGGAATTCCTTCTCGTCTGATTTCGGAGATTCCTTGAAAATGGAAGATTAGGGTATTAGCACCCTGAGATTATCCTTGAAAGATGAAAGAAAGTATTCTCTGAGTTCTTGAAAGTTAGAGAGTAATTCTCTTCTCATTGCCTATCTCTTGGCTTTCGAGCTTTCGATGCTCTCGCTTCTCTCCTGCGTGCTGGCCTAGCCTGCTAATGTTATTTATAGGCCTCATAGGGGTAATTAGCCCTTTAAAATCACCAAAGGTGGAAAACAATTTTACTAGCCTCGCATGCGAGGCTAAAATAGGCTCTGCGCGAGCCTATAATGCTTCATGCAAAGGTATATAGGCTCTTTGCGAGCCTATGGCAGCCATTCTGACTTAATTGTCTCCACTTAATGTGAGTCATAGTGGGTGGGTGTAACCGCCAACCTAAAGTGACATTAACCCCACTAAAGTAGTAGGGATCAGTCACTAATATTGTTTTATTTATTGTCACATTTCCACATTTATTTCGTAATAAATCATACTATTTAATCATCTTTTTATCTAATGATGCGCAGGCCTTGCTTAATAGAGAAGGATAGAAAATGAGACCAAAAGCCCAATTAAAAATTTAGAAAAAATCAAAATCAAGGATTGAGACAAATATTCAGAAGAATTAGAAGGATAAGCATAGTTCTAACTGAAGATCAGAGCATATCAGAGAAGATAATACCAAATAAAAATAAGTTAAAATAAAATTTATATGGATCTATTGGTTAGCTTGATGATCAATGGGATATTGTCAAATTCAAAGCTCAAAATGAAATCTTATCAGAAAACAGGAGTATCCAAGTAGCAGTAATCCACGTGGCCAAAGATCTGGCCCAACTGCCAGATCTTTGCCGCGGATCTGCGGCTCTAGCCACAGATCCGCAGCCAGATGCTGGCTGTTGGACCAGCGTTTGTGGTTTTGTCTTCACACATGATCTCCTCTCTCCATTTCTCCTATAAAATACTGCAAATTCAGAAGACAAACAGGCACCACTCCAGCAGAGAGTTAGGATTAAGATTTTCATTCTAGTTTAAATTAAAATTTTTGTTTTATTTATGTAATTTTCTGTTTATTTGTAAACTTTGGTTAGAGAAGAAATTCATGAGAAAAGGAAAGGAAGAATTGTATTGGGAGTGACACCGATATAATTTTTTTTCCTTTTGTTTCATCATTTTTTTAATCTAAAGTTTACCTTTCTTTTTTGCTTCATTTCTTTTGGTTTGATTACAATTCAAGTGAGTTAAATAGCATTAGAATTGCTTTGCTTTTGCAAGTGCCATCGATAGCTCATAACGATGGGTTCTGAGTCTCACTCTGTATCATTTCATGCTTAACTCGTTTTGATGATGTAATGTGAATGAGATTTGAATCAACTCTTATGGGCTATGCGTTGATCGCCTTCACTTCAAGCTAAACAGTCGCCAACGATCCAAGGTAAGTAATCAGCCAAAAGAGGCAAGTAACTTTTCTTTATTTCTTTTCATTCCTTAGCTTAAAACACTTTAAACAACTCATTCTTTTAACTTAGTTTTCCTTTTAATTAAAACAACATCACCTTCTTCTCATTTCTTTTGATCTTTTACTTTTAACTTAACTTAGCAATCTTTATCTTTTCTTTTCTTTCTCAAAACCAAGAAGAACTATTTAACCGGATTTAGTAAACTTAGAAAGATTACTAAAATGTTTTCGTCGCAGTCCCTCCTTATGGATCACGACCCGCATAGCTACTTGCTATAGCGGTAGTATTGAGGAACCTTAGCATCATTTCTAAACTTTATATTTTTTTCTATGTAGGTTTCACCTCGAACAAAATTTGGCGTCGTTGCTGGGGAGGGACGATAATTAGTTTACTTAATAGTTAAATTTTTTCTCTGTTTTGGTGTGCAGGAGTTTATCTAAAGAAACTAATTACTGAAGAGTACATATAAGTGGCTCTAGAACTCTGCTCTAGAAAGCAGAGCCCAAAAGTCCTCAGTATTATCACATTTTCGTGCCAATCTGAGTGAACTACTCAACCTTTTTTTGCAAGGTGATTGAATTGCAAAGTTTGGATTTCTGTAGTGTTTAGTTTCCCTCTTGAACTTACTGTACTCATAGTTTAATTCAACAGTAACATATTATTTGTAAATGCTAAAAAAAGGTTTAAACTTTACATTTAGGGCATTTGTCTAATTTCATTTATATTTCATTATTGTTGAAGAGTGCTCCAGCAAAGATACATGCGCATAGCATGTAGTATAGGAACACTTTTGAATTGTTTATATTGCTTAAGTGTTGTTTTTTACTATATACTTGTACACTTGCACTAAAATAATTAAGGGCATAACCGATAAATAAGATAAGGTGGGAAGTCATTATCCTTCCTTAGCCGAAAAATCATCTCCTCACTCACTAACCAGCCTAACTAAAACTGAGTAGACGTTGGCCTTTGGGACATTTCAGACTCAACAGTAAATTAACCTCGGGAGGAAGTTGTTAGAGTGTGAGTCAGGTCAAATCGGTGTCTAAGGTCGGGGATTAAGAGGCAAGATCCTCAAAAATAAGAGGTTTAGCGTAATTAAGGCTCGTTGCTCTGCACGTATACCTCCCACTGAGTTTTTTCTTACCTGGCTGATTAACAAGTGATCAGCTACTATAGTATACCTCTCCTGGACAGTCAACCAGTTGGGAATTATTTAGGTCTAAGGTCTACCCTAAATTAGGATAGATTTTTCTTTGTTTTCTTTGTTTATTTGTTTGTTTTTGTCATTATTTGTGTGAAATGGATTATAAGCACAAATTTTCCAACTTTAATAGTAATTCATATTTCACCCTTACCTCTTTTAACTCGGTATCACCAAACCGACATTGTATAACTTTAACCAACTAAGTATGCTAGTTTGGTTTTATCCAAATCAACGTATACCCCAGTCCCAGTATAATGAACAAAATTGGAATCATCATCTCCACTCTTCACCGAGTCAGTGGGGATACACCTCCCCCGACCCCGAGTCATATTATCAACCACCTTACTAACATCAACTTTATATACTTCTTTTCTAGAACAATCGATAAAGAAAAAAAATCTGATTTTGAAAAGATTCTAGAAGCCTTATTTGAGTCCGAGCGACAAGTTTAAAATAGGATGGACTCACAGTCCCCTCAAAATTTTCAAAACCACGATCTATACTCTCTTTTTCAAGTCCCACCACAACAATAAGAAGAGTCGATTGACTTGGAAAAGAGTATGAAAGCCTGTGATTCAAATCCAAAATACTTTGAATCATGACATCAATAGGTTAGAAGCATAAATAAGTCAAGTGGTCACTTATAGGAATGAGAAAACTCTCCCTTATCAATCGTTGACCAATCCTGATATCTCTAACCCCATTAATATGGCCCAAGAATCATGGTGTTTTGAAAATAACTTTAATCAATATTCAATTCCACCACATCATCTTAAACTTGACCAATCCCAAACCTTGGACAAATTGGCAAGTTTTTACTTTAAGGAAATTAAACTTGATTGTGAATATGACCCGATCCCTAACTTTATGATTCAGTTCCAATTTTGAATCTATGTTGACTCCGATATCCTTACCCGATTTGGACCTAATGCTCAAGCCAACATTGATTCCCATACCAGTAAATCTAGAACATGAACCACCAATTTTGGAAAGTCATATTCCATTGATGAGAAAGAATGTGAACTTCAATTCTTTAATTTGGAACTAATTCTTGAGCCAAATCCGACTCTCGAACCTAAACTTGATTTGAGTCAAATTTCTGAGTCATTATTGTTTTCCGTTCCTTTCATTTCGGGGCCCAAATCACCCTTTTCATCGAATCACATTCTTTTGTTAGACCAAGGTATGAGCATAATGACTCCGAGATGATATTATAAGGTTGGTCATATAACTGAGATAATTTTCATATTAGGATCTTGCATGATCCTAATCAAATAGGGGATAATAACAATATAAATAGGAAATAGGTCGTCAAAGGTGGGTTTCTTAAAACTCCACATTATTTAGATTGGGTAACAACACTTGGTCCAATTAGACCATCATCAGAACCACCACCTTGAGATAATATTTTCCCTTCCCTTTCTTCTTTTTCATGCATATATGCATTCATTCATACATTGAGGACAATGCATAAGATTGGTGCGGGGGAGGGTTCTAACACAGATTTTCTTCTTTCTTTTTATATAAAAATTTCTTTTCTTTTAAAAACTTTTTGAAAAAAGAAACATTATTTTGACATATTTCTTGTAAGAAATTAAGTTAATTTTAAGGAAAGGAGAATCATAATTAAGATTTCTTATATTTGGTCAAAATAAGATTATTTGTTTGATTTCTAGGTTTAGGAAGAAAATTGAGAAGTAATTTAATCTTGATTTTTACCTTGATGCATACTTTTTACACTTACACATTTAGGGTTCAAAAACAAAAATTCTTATGCCTTATTAAATTATATATATTACATTAAAAACTCTCTGATTAAGCTGGGTAATTGTGCCTCATAAAGCATAAATATTCATGCCTAAAAGTGGTTCTTATAATCAATAAAAATCCTTAATTTTATGGCCTTATTTACTCAAGTCCTTGAGTTGCTTTCTCACCCGGTGTCCTAAGACCGTCCAGTTTAAGAGTTACCGACTAAAGGCTTGTTACATGGGCAAATTAGAAAGCCTAATAGAACTAAGGGATATTACCGCCATAATATGTAAAAATAAGACATAAAAATTAGAGTTGAAGAATCCTTAGTCAAATATTCACGATCACAAGGTGCATATGATTTAGGGTAAACTAAAAGACTATGTGAGAAATACAATTTTGATCCTGATTGATAACAAGTTTTTGAATAGAGACTAAATTTAGGAATGAATAGTTTTGTAATCCTATGACTTATAGATTACTTGGTTTTGCAAGAATACTTCAAATATTTTTCTTTTTTCAAAAATATATTTTAAAAATACTAACACTTTGTTTTCTTTCTTTTATGGATTTTGTGGGTGTAATTCATTGAAAACCCTCACGAGACAAAACTCGTCCTCTAGGAGTAATCTAGAGGTTTAACGGCTTGTTGCATATGCTAATTGCAATCGTGATTCCTACGAAAGTTAGTTAGATTAGATTAGCTCTATTTTGCTTTTTATTTATTTTGCTCGAGGACAAGCAAAAGATAGGTGTGTGGGTGTGATTGATCACCAATATTGCATTATCTATTATCATATTTCCACATATATTTGTAATAAATCCTATCTAATGATGTGCAGGGCTTGTTTAATGGAGAAGGAGAGAAAATGAGCCCAAAAGTCCAATTAAATTTAGATTTAAATGAGTTTAAATCAAAATCAAGGATTGGGACAAATATTCAAAAGATTTAGGGGGATAAGCATAGTTCTAACTGTAGATCAGAGCGTATCAGAGAAGATAATACCAAATAAAAATCAGTTAAAATCAGATTTATATGGATTGATTTTGTTAGCTTGAAAATCAATAGGGATATTGCCAAATCAGGAGCTCAAAAGAACATCTTATCAGAAAACAAAAATATCCAAGCAACAATGAACCATGTGGCCAAAGATCTAGCCCAAGGCCAGATATTTGCCACAGATCTGTGACCAGATGCTGGCTGTTGGGCCAACGTCTGTGGTCTTATCTTCTCACACGATCTCCCCTCTCCATTTTTCCTATAAATATTGTAAATTTAGAAAGCAAATGGGCACCACTTCAGTAGAGAAATAGGATTAGGATTTCATTCTAATTTAACTTAGGATTTTTGTTTTTGTTTATGTAATTTTCTGTTTATTTGTAAACTTAAGTTAGAGAAGAGATTCATGAAAGAATGAGAGGAAGAATTGTATTGAGAGTGACACTGATGTAAACTTTTTTTTCTTTCTTTCATCGTTTTTCAATTTAATCTAAAGTTTACCTTTTTTAGCTTCATTTCTTTTAGTTTTGATTACAATCCAAGTGAGTCAAAAAGCATCGGAATTGTCTTCCTCTGCGAGTGCCACCAGTAGCTTAAGACGATTGGTTCTGAGTCTCACTTTGTGTTATTTCATGCTTTACTCATTTTGATGATGTAATGTGGATGGGATTTGAATCAACTCTTATGGGCTATGCGTAGTCACCAATCATCCAAGGTAATTAATCAGCCAAAAGGGGTAAGTACTTTTCTTACTATATTTCTTTTCATTTCTTAGTTTAAAAACACTTTCAACCAACTCGTTCTTTTTAACTTAGTTTTCCTTTTAATTATAACGACAACATCACCTACTTCTCATTTCATTGATATTTTTTACTTTAACATAACTTAGCATTCTCTCTCTTTACTTTTCTTTCTCAAAATTTAGAAGAACTATTTAACTAGATTTAGTAAACTTAGAAAGATTACTAAAACGTTTTCATCGCAATCCCTCCTTGTGGTTCACGACCCGCATAGCCACTTACTATGATGGTAGTGTTGAGAAACTGTAGCATCATTTCTAAACTTTATATTTTTTTTGTGCAGGTTTCACCTTGATCACGTACCTCCGGGATCTCCGCCTCCTTGTCCACCGACTCGGGACGTGTTTTCAACACCTCCTCGGAAGCCTCAGCGGCAGAGGAAGCCTCCTGAGCTCCAAATCCTATCAGGTCGGAGAGCCCAACTAGAGCATTCGCCTCGTGAGATTGCCATCATCCGTGATGGGGCAGCGAGGGCGCAGTTGCCAATAGGCCCTATATTTCCTCCTCATCAGAGTCGTCAAAACTGATTTCTGCTTCTCTTTTGCAAGAAACAAGCATCAATGAATCACATATGGAGTAAAGTCTACATAATAGTCAAAACTTACCTCTTTGGGAAGTTGAGGCTGCAAGGAATGTGCTGGGGCTCTCTTTCTCTTAGCAGGGACCACTCGCCTTGGGACCCTCAGCCTCTCGAACTTGATAGCTGACTGGCCCGGAGCTGGTACTCTCGGGATAACTGGGGCACGGGAGGCCAGTTTGGCTCTACCAGCCAACCCCAGGTCGTATGGTTATAATTTATGGTTGCCAGCCTCCACGGCTTCCCCCAATTTCGACGGAAAGTGTCGCTCGCCCGAGCAACCGGGCTCAAGTTCCAGGTAGTTGGGATGGCTCGTGCTTATCCTCTGACTCAACCTCCCAAGGGCCGCACACTCAAACTGCGGTATCACGCGTACCATAGTCGCTGTCTTCCATGTTCAAAATAAGCTTCTCGCACCCACTCTGGGCCATAAAAAAGCGGGCGCCCTGGCGGGTTTTCCTCAGGGCGTAGACAACATAGAAGACCTCGCGCTGGCATGCGTCTGGGATGTTCAAAACATAAATGGTCTCAAATCCTAGCACGGTGCGCCAGGCAACCCCTGACAGTTGCGAGGGGGCAATTCTGAAATGACTCAGATTACGCGGACAAATAGTGTCAGCGGCAGCTTCAGCCCAACGCCAAAATCTTGGGGTGCATGTAGATGCCGCCATAGGGCGGGGGCAAGTGAAATCTGTGCCCTCAGGGCAAAACTCAACCATGATCCCTGTGGAGGTGAACACCATACTATTTTCCATTGATTTGCAAAGGGGAAAATTTACAAAAAAAAAGTGTCGAGGAGCGAAATTACGAGTACTTCTTTAAAAAAAATTACAAGTAGATCTCCTCTGAGATTTCTGGGAAAGTGTGCCAGTAGGAATCTGATCAGCGCGCGATCACTTTATCCCTTTGACGATGTGATCGGTCAGACGATCGGACTGCCGCCTGATAAGACTCCCTTCTCGCCTGGTTCGGGAATCGGAGAACAGAAGGTCGGTAGAGCCCTTTAGTTAGAAAGCCTGCTTCTGGATCAATCTCCTCTCTATGATTGCCCATCTCTCCTCTTTTCAGTCCCCTTCTCTGTGTGCCTCTGGTAGGCTATTTATAAGGAGAAATAGGGGTACAATTGCCCTGAAAATCTGAAAACAGATTGAGTCAATTTGTTTTACATCTAGAAAGTAGCCTCGCCGCGAGGCTAGAGACAGCTTTCGCGAAGCTAGGAATAGCAAGTAGCGCTGATCTCTTGATCCGCTCTGCTAAATGAGGGATACTCCCTTGATTCTTTCTAAATAACTGAAAGATCTCCCCTGATCTTCTCACCTGATTGGGAGAGTCAAAAGATTATGGCAGGCAACTGCCAAATTTGATCTTAATTAAATTTGATCTCAATTAGATTTGATCTCATCTGGAGATTTGATTGGTCAAAGGTGACCATAAAAGACTCGCAGCGGAGTCGTTGCGTTGAGCTCATGGCGGAGTTGGGAGAAGATTGTGGCGAAGCTAGAAGAAAGCTCTTCAGCGGAGCCAGTCAAACTTTGTGGCGAAGCTACCAGTTACCCTTTCACGCGGCTGCGTGGAGCTTCGAGTGAAGCGAACTCTCTACGGAGTTAACTGAGCATTTTCAGGCAAAGCTATAAGTTAGCTCACAGTGAGGCTGTGAAGGAGCTTCCTGCGATGCTAAGTAACTTTGATTTCTCATGCGAGACTTATCTCGTGGGCTCGTGCGAGACCAAGTATTGAGCTAACTTAGTGTCTCTGGACCTGCTTGGGCCTTCTCATGGGCTTTTTAAGGACGATCTCGGCTTACTGTCTGCTTCATTGGATCAGTAGAGTCCAAGCTGCTGATTCGTTCACTTTGAGATGGGTGAAGAACTGGCCGTCGGCTTGTCTGTCACTTGTCTTTTGTAGATGTCAACAAGTTAGACCTCGTTCAGGCCAGTTAGGAATCTTGTCTTTTTTAGAGTTTTAACAAGACCCCCTTCAAAGTTTTCGTAAGTCTGTAATGGAATGGTTCGGACTCCGAAATACTTTGAATTGCTTTGATTGATGGTATGTGAAATGCGTACGTCGCCATAGTGGTTGAGTTCAGCTTCGCTTTCAACCCTGCTTTCGAATTGGAATAAGTTCGCCGAGGAATCGTGTAGATTTGCGATTCTGGGTAGCTTTGCGTCTGGATAGCTTCGCGTTCGAGCTCCCGGAGTAGCTTCGTTTTAAATCGGGATTGGAATAACGTTCCTTTTCCAAGGCTAACCGCTTTTTGCGAGTTACGAGAGGGATTGCTCCCTTTTCTGAGGTTAGAATAACTTCTCTTGTATTTAACGAGGGAGATTATTCTCTTTCTCGAGGTTAAGCATTTAAATGCTTTAACTTCGCCCGCGCTCCTAAACTTGAAGCGTCAGCTGTGTGGTCAGGCCATGAGGCCTATAAATAGGACACTTGAAGTCCTTTTCAGAGAAACATACTTTTCTCTTTCTGAAAAGTCTGTTTATGACATCTCCTCATTGCCCAGGAAAGGAGATTCAGATCTCTGAAACAGTAGGGACGCCCACTCTGGTCGTTAACTGGCCAAGAGCTGGTGAGTCTCGGCCATCCAGTGATTTACAGGAGTTTATTTCCCTTAGCTTTACCAGCTATCTTAGGGACTAAATTCCCTTGGTCTTTGCATTTGGTTGACTTTCAGAAAAGGATTTCAGCCCTATTCCAGCTTCTCGGTGAAGCTAGCATTATCGCTCTTTTCATGCAGGGTCGCTGCCTTGATCTGTCTGCCTGTTAAATCTGCCATATAGGCAAGACTTAGGACTTAGTCCTTTTAAGGTTGAGCCAGTTTTGCCATATAGGTAGGGTCAAGACTGCGTCCCTCTAGGCCAGTCTGGCCAGCCATATAGGCGAGGCTAGGACTTGGTCCTTTTTGAGGCTTCTCCAGCCTAAACTGCCTTGAGCGGGGCTAAGACTTGGCTTATGCTGAGCTAGTCTGTCATTACTGTTCAAGAGAGGCTGTCCTCTGCTTAGCTGAAATCCATCTTGAAGGCACAACTGGATAGCTTTGCCCAAAGAATTTTGACGTAGCATTCCACCCTCTTTTTGATTTAATGCTAACTTGCTTCCTGTTTGCGTTTCAGTGAACTATTCTCGCCAGTCTTTCATCTTGATGAAAGAGACCAGAAAGTTGCCTCTTGATCTTCAAGTTGAAAATTTGATCATAAGCAAGTGGAACATACTGGAGCAGCTGATGCGCGTTCCAAGAAGAGGCTGGCAGTCGCTTGTCCGAGATGACCCACTTCGGGAAGGGGCTAGTAGTCGCTTATCCGAGATGATCCACTTCGGGAAGGCGGAAGTCACCAGTAAGGTCTCGGATCCTTCCTTTGCCAATTTTATTTAGGAAGATCCAGATTTCTGGTGGAACCAGTCCCTTACCAATTTTGATTATGGAAGATCCAGCTTACTTTGCCAATTTTTATCAAAGAAGATCCAACTTCTTGATGGCAAAATCTGCCATTAAGCGAGGATTACAGCCTTGTGTAGGAGGAAGGCCTTTCGTATCCAGTGGTTTGGCTTATCACCTTGGAAGTAGATAGGATAACTTGTATGCCTTTGGAGCAAAGATTCTGTTATATGAAAGACAATCTTGACGTAGCATCAATGTATCTTCCCTTTTGAATCAATAAAAATGTTTACTTTCTGCTTGTCTACTTTGTTTCCCTCCTTTTTGATTCAAGAACACCTGGAATGGACAAGCTTAAGTAAGTCTTTTCCTTAGGGGAAAATAAAACTCTTAGTGGAGCTAAACTTCCAGCGAAGTTGGAGACAGACTTCAAACTAAGTCAGTAACAAGTTTTTGGCGAAGCTAGCACGGAATTTCTGTGAAGCTAGAGATGTGCTCTTAGCGGAGCTAAGGCACGTTTCTCAGCGAAGTTACTCAAGCGTTGCGCGAGATCAACACTGAACTCACAGCGGAGTTAACCCTTAGCGGGGCTAAAGCAACGCTTCTCGGGAAGGCGCTCAGGCGCCGTTTTAAATTAATTTGAAACGACCACCTGCGCTCCTTTTAAGGAGGCGAATTTAGGCAGTCTTAAGCCTATAAAAGCCCGATTGGGCTGAAAGAGAAAGAATTACTTCTCTTTGAATTTTCAGAGAAAACAAATCACTTTTTCTTCCTTCTTCTTCGTTTGATATTTAAGAACTTTTTCAATTCTTCCATGGCTCCCAAAAGATGAGCAGGCAAAGAGGCAGCGACCTCTGCGACGGAGGGCCTTCTCCTCCTCCAATCATCGAACGCCCCATTACGGATAGGGATTTTTCCCCCTTTTACTCAGAGATTTTCATCTCTTTTCGAAGCCAATTTCTGGCTATTTCATGATGAATCTAGAATGCTTCATTGTGATCCAGTGATCTCAGGGAGTTCAACTCCCTTAATTTTCTTTGCCGAATTTTTAGGAGATTTAATCCCCCTTAATTTCTCAACTAGAAATTTAGGAACCGAATGGTTTCTTCTCCAAGCTTCTGTGCGAAGCGAACCCGTAGGCGGTTCACATCCTGTTGAATAACAAGATGCGAAGCCAGCCTTAGAAGTGTAGCTGGAAAAGGACTTTAAAGTCCTTGGAATAACTTTAGGCACTAGTGCCTTTATGGCGAAGTTAGCCCTTGAGGGCTTCTTCGCATTCTGTTCGGCGATAAAATGCTAGGCGAAGCTTCCAAAATGAAGCTAGCACTTGGATTTTCTGTATTTTGCCCTCGTGCAGAGTGTCGAGCTAAGCTGCAGTTGTAAAGCTAAGCGAAGCTAATGCTAGGCTAGCTTCGCTCGGAGAGCGAAGCTATGCCTTAGCAAAAATTATGTTCTTACTTTAGCTTTCTTTCAACAGATGAACTAATCATAGTTTCTTCTTATTTCTGCAGTGCACTATACTCCTCGACCTCTGACAGTCTCTTTAGAACAGCCAGGGGGCTGGATGGCAATGTTAGCATGCAGTTCCAAGGGCAGGCTTCACTATTCAATGAGCGGAGTGCTCTCAGTCGGGATACCCTTATATACGCTGAAGATCAGCGTACTATGAGGAGCATCTTAACTACTGCTCCTCTTGAGGATTCTGACCGAAAATCTATCGAAAGCCTGGCTTTATGTTCGGAGATGCAGCGCCAGATACCGATCATCAGCTGCTAGCCAGAGAAGGGCAGTAGATTTTCAATCTGGATGGCGAGAAGCATTATCTCCCGTCTAGCAAGCGTCATTTTCCGCAGTCTTTCTTCCAATCTGTGACGAGGGCTCGGAGATGCAGTGGCAAGTGACTCAGACTATCGACTCCGTTCACGTGGGAAAATTGATAGCTTCATCTCCTGGTTATACAAGGGCGGGTCCTCCTTGTTAGCCCAGAGGCCTTCCACTCTAGTTTTGATGATGATTAACTCATGTAGTTATGTTTACTAATAATCTTGTGATGTTTAGCAGATCTTTAACCAAGATATTAGTAGGTGATTAGCTTCAACAAGATGATTTGGAAGCTTTCACGTGGTGATTCAAGAGCCCGAGCATAAAGATCATATATATAGCACTCGTTGGAGTCAAGCTCGGTGGATCACGGTTTGGATCAAGTCGGCTTGAAGACGGAGTTCGTCAAGAAGACTTGGTACATAGTTTAGTTTTTGTTTAGATCCATTTGTAAAGATTAGATAGTGTGATATGCTCAAGTTCACAACACACACACGTGTTTAAGTTTTCAAGTTTTGGTTTTTCGTTTTGGTTTAACCGATCTTGGTTTTCATGAATAGATAGTATCAATACAAGTTTACATTGTTTAAATGTATATTAGATATGTTCTATATACATACATGCTTCAACTATTTAAACAAACTTAGTTTGATAGTCTATTTCATGAGTTTGGTATTTTGTGTTTTTAACAAAACATATTTTCGGATTTAATATCAAAAACATGAATAATATGTGTTTCATGTATATTGGATTATATCCATATACATCATGCCTAAAAGTTGTTTCTATATCATGTTTTGTATTTGGATAAGTTTTGGAAAAATCGGATTTCCATTTGAAAAATCCAAGTTTTGAAAATACGGATTTTGGTTTTCGGCAAAATTTGTAAGTCACAAAAATGGTTCAAAAAGTTTGAAATTTGTGTTGAAATTTTTACACAAGTTTGTATTTCAATATATTATGCTAAAACTATTTTTGTAGATTTTTAGAGATTTTATGAGATTTTAGAATATTAAAAAACCAAGTTTTTCTGTCCCAAAATGCAGCCTGCCAGGCTCTGGCGGTCGACCGGACCGGTCAACCGACGTGCACGCTGTTGGCCCGAAGGCTCATCACTCTAGTTTTGATGATGATTAACTCATGTAGTTATAGTACTAATGATCTTGTGTTTAATTAGTAACAGATTTATGATCAAGATCTTAGTAGGTGCATAGCTTCAACAAAGGATTTAAAGTCAAGTTTTGGAGCTAGCACGGTTTGATCCAAGAGTCATTGGATCGTGTTTGGACCAAGTCAAGAAGATGAGAAGGCTTCAAGTGAAGACTTCAAGAAGATGAAGACTTGAGTCTAGGTTTGTTTTAGTAAGATTTTGTTTTTAGATAAAATGTAAAGGATAGAGTAGTTGGTGGATTGCTCAAGTATATATACACACACACACTCTTGATAGATATGTTTTGGTTAAAGGGTTTTCATTTTGGAAAAAATCGTTTTGGTTAAAACATATAACTTTGGTTTTCGGTGTTTCTCATATACATGTTTTTTATCCAAACCAAGTTTAGAGCTTAATGTCAAAAACATAGATATTCACCATGTTTGTGTAGTGGATCATATCCATACACCCTATGCTTTCAAAGTTGTTTAAATATCTTGTTTTTGTATTTGAAAATGTGTTGGAAAAACAAAGTTTGGAAAAATCAAGTTTTGAAAAATACTGTTTTTCATCTAAGCCAATATTTCCAACTTACAAAAATAGTCCAAATCTTTTATAACATGCCTTGATTTTGTGCAAGCATGTTTGTTTATCAAATTATATTGGTAAAACTATTTTTGTAGATTTCTGTGAATTTATGGGATTTTTATGTGAGCCAAAAGACCTAGTTTTAGATTCCTGTTTTTCTGTACTGGCGTCTGCCGGTCGACCGACCCGGTCGACCGACGTGCACAGACGTGCACGCCAGTTCTGGCAGGAGGGCCGGCCGGCCGACCCGGTCGACCGTCCAGAGAGCTCTGCTCTCTGGAAAGGCCCCGGCCGACCGAGCGGTCGACGGACAGAGAGACTTGCTCTCTGTATCCTGGCTCGGTCGACCGACCGGTCGACCGATGGCACAAACGGTCTGAAATATGACCGTTGGCCGGTCGGCCGGACGGTCGACCGACAGGCCTGACAGAACCCCAACGGCTAGTTTTCCAGACTCTATAAAATGGGGCTTTTTGGGGGCTGTTTTCTCCAAGATTTCAAGAATAGTTTTGGGCTAGTTTTTCCCATTCTTTTTAGTGGTTATATCCACAAGTTTTAGAGCTAATATTTCCATTCAAAAGGAGAGTTTATCAAGAGTGTTAAAGAGATTTCTTGAGTTTTCCCCCACCATCTCTTTCCTTGTTTTCTCACACATACACTTGAGCTATCCATTGCTATTCATCCTATAGGAGTGTTGTAGTGAGATTGTTTTTAGGTGATCAAAGTGTTGTGATCACCAAAGACTTCTTCTTTGTTTCTTTGAGGAGGCGGACGTGTGTGTTCGCGGTGTTTCGAGTTTGGGTGCAAACTTCTTGTTTGAGGTGCGGCCTCGGCGAGCCGGTGGGCTTGTGGTGTGTACGGACTAGAGAGAGTCCAAGGAGTTCTAGTGGGAACTCGTTGTAGGTGTTGCGGCACCGAGTGATCCAGTGGGATCGATTATAGTGGAAATCCTTCGTGTGTCGAAGGCGGGGATGTAGAGCAAGTGTGCTCGAACCTCGAAACAAATCACTTGTGTTTGCGATTGCTCACTCTCTCTATCTCTATCTCTTGTTTATATCTTGCATGCTTCTATTGTGTTTATCTTTACATGCTTGATATATTGTGTGCTTAATTTTTATACTTGCTTGGGTTTGTTTGCTAAACACTTGTATTTAACCAAGAGAGCCAACGCAGCACCTCAACCCTTATCAAGGGGAATCTAGAGGAGTTTGTCCAGAGCCCTTTACGGGGAATTCGGCAACACTCTTGTGTTATACGTGGTGTTTAGTGTAAGAGTTTAGTTTAGGTTATATTAGTTTTTACTTTCGCATTATTTGGCATTAAGTGACCATTAGATTAGCCATCACCTATTCACCCCCCCTCTAGGTGAACCTTCACACGCTTGGCCAGCACTTGGGCCGGTCGACCGACTGCAAGTACCCCACTCTCGGGTGGGGGCGGTCGACGGCCGATCGACCGTAAGGCTTGGACGGTCGACCGGGCGGTCGACCGGCCAGAGAGCAAATTGCTCTCTGGATTGGACGGTCGACCGGGCAGTCGACCGAGGCTCCAACGGTCAAATTTTGACCATTGACGGTCGACCGGGCCGGTCGACCGCCAGCCGCTAAGGCTGAAAATCAGCCCAACGGCTAGTTTTTGTTGGAGGCCTATTTATACCCCATTTGAAGTGTTTTTCCTAAGTTTTTGAAAAGCCTAAAATCTACATTCTCCTAGTGTTTTATCCAAGTTTCAAAAAAGAATTTTAGAGCTTCAAAGTTTTCATCTTCATTTGTTTTTAGGGTTTGGAAAAATCAAAGAAAATTTGGATTTGGGATATTTGCTTAGTTCTTCATTTCAATCAAATAAAGTTGTTTTCCCAAGTACTTTTCTTTGTGTTTGTTTCCAAACTCTTTGTTTTCCACACTTGAGCTATATCTCCTATCCTATCTATTTAGGATCTTTTATTGTGGAAGAATTTGTTTGTGGTTGTGGAAACCACCAAGTGTTGTACCTTCCTTGACTTGTTGTATCCCTCTTGGGTAGAGGTTGATTGGAGTGGTGGTTAGCTCCTCTTGGTAGAGGTGAGATTGTGGTTTACTCCCTCTAGTGTGAGGTGGAGTTGGTGTTGGATTTGTATCCCTCTTTGTGAAGAGGTGGATTGTGGTTGTTTGGCTAAGGGCCTACCCTTCTTGTGTGAGGTGGTGATTGCATTGCCTCTAGGTGAGGTTGTATTGGTTGAGAGAGGAGTTAGGTACTCCTGGTTATTGTATTGCCCCAAAATCCTCAGTGGAGGTTCCTGTGTGGGAGTCCTAGGTGGACAAGTTAGTGGATTGGAAATCCTTCTCGGTGAAGGCGGGGACGTAGAGCGGGTGCTCGAACCTCGAAATAAATCTTGTTGTTTGCGTTTGATCCATGACTCATTACTTTATGCATTGATTCATATTGCTATACATAATACATGCTTGTGTGTTTGTGTGCCTCACTTGTGCTTAACCACGAGAGCTTTATATAGCGCCTCAACTTTATTCAGAGGAATCAAGAGGAGTTAGTCCAGAGCCTTCGCCGGGAATTCAGCTACACTCGTGGTTGCATTAAGTGTTGTTGCATTAGTTTTAATTTCGCATTTAGTTCATTAGATTAGCCTTATCACCTATTCCCCCCGGCTCTAGGTGATTTCACTCCTCGCTGCATATTGGGTCTCCACTATGGGAACGTTCTTCCGGACATCCCAGTGGGGAAAAAATCCCGCGGTGGCTCAGACTTTTGGAAATTAGTTCTTCAAGGCTCATGGTAATTATCTAGCCACTAATTTTAGGACCCTGGGTGGATTCACCCCCCAAGGCCTGGTGGAGGGAGTTGACCCTATATATCTTAGCCCATTTTGAAGAGGATCTGGAGAGACTGGACTCTACGAGACGTCAGGCGACCTGTTACGGCATCCAAATGAGCGTAGCGAACTCTACGCCATTTTGAGTTATACTGTCCAGCTACAGAGACTTTCTTAGGCGAATTGGGCATGATTTTGCACGAGATGTGGGAAGTCTCTGCTTTGCCTTTGGGATCTCTCCATATGAAGAATATTTCTCGTGCGAGGCGAAATTGGCACTTTGGAGAAGCAGGAGCCTGCTTTGTTTGAGACTTACCGGGAGTTGATGTGCCACTTTACATTTTCTCGAGTATGCATGGGAGCCATAAGGAAACTTCATGCAGTTCGAAGAGCTGGGGTAATTATTTGTTCCCCAACTTGGAAGATGCTCCTAAGGAAGCTCACTACGGGGTTACAGATGAGGACATTTTCGAAGGATGCAGGAACACTCCCAAGGGGATATGATTTGGAAGAGGATGATGGACCCTATGAGAAAGGTGATATTCTTCGGAGTTTCCATCACCAGGCTCGCCGACCGATGTCTCGGAAGGCACTTTTGGCCGATTTTTTATCGGTTTGGTTGAAGAGGTGTGGTGGTGCCCTCTCCCTCCAGCGACGTCATCCTTCCGACTGTCTTATTGCCTGTGTTCATCTGGTTCACGATCGTTATCTTGGACTTCTCACGGCAATTGTGTGTTGTATTCAGCGGGGCCTTCGTGCATTGACGGAGGCTTTCTGTAGGCCACCAGTAACAAAGAGGGGCAAAGGCACTATCCTGCCTTGCGATAGACCAAACCCCAGGATCAGTTTTCCATACACTTATTGATGGCATGGTTCGCCCTTCACTGCCCTTCAATTATCCAAGTCGGTGAGGAGCCTCCAGAAGGTGTCCGAATGGCGCTTCTCCGTCGATTTGAGGGATGTTCGTAGTTGTTGACTTATGTGGTCACGGTTCGCAAGCTGCTGTGCCGGCATGATGTTTACAGCCTTTTCTGCTGCTTTCCCTACATTCGCCATACAGGCTACAGCGAAGAATTCAAGGATGTAGGAGATGGGCAGACGTCGCTGAGCTGGGGAGTCTTCGAATGGATGGTTAGCATCCGGCCATCCCATCTGGTGTACGGGAGCGGGGATACCTGCTACTTGGAGCCCTATGTCTCGAGTCGGTTTGCTCGTCAGTTTGGATATGACCAACTGTACGTAGGTAACACGAACACCAACCTGGCCTTTTGAGGAGCCTCATTGATGGTGCTCGTGCCTAGCGATTCTACATCGTTAGTTGTACTAAGGCGCGGCTGTGCATGCCGCTGAGGACTCCGAATATAAGAAAACTTTGGGTTCTGTCAGTGGTACAGAATTTCGAACTCCACACCAACCGAGTTTTCTATTAACTCTTTTGGCGTGAAGTTAATCTCTCGGCGGCTGAAGCGGAAAGTCACCGAGAGAGGCGAAGGCAGAAGGGTCCGCGTGCCAGGCCTCGGGGAGTTCGAAGCTACTGCCGATAGTGAGGCTTCAGATGCAGAAAGTCCCCGCTTTGAGGGAGACGCAGGTGTTGAGGCTACACCAGATGCTCCTCTAGTGGGGTAGGCACGGCCCCCATGGAACATGTAGAGGTAGAAGAAGTGGAGGAAGAAGATCCCGACGTCCACTTCAAACAAAAACGACAAGGTGGATCTCGCAGGAAGAGGGTAGTGAAGAAGCCTCGTCGCTACACTCCCACCATTATTGCAGAGGGGTGAGTCAAATTTTGCTAACAAAAAGGTTTGGGTTTTTCAACAAGATTTTGGAGACTTTTAGAGCCAGTTTTTTCCTACTCTTTTCAGAGGTTTTTCTCCAAAAAATTTAGAGCCAATACTTCCAATCAAAGGGGAGTTTATTAAGAGTGTTAAAAAGAGATTTCTTGAGTTTTCCTCCATCATTCTCATCCTTGTTTTCTCACACAACACTTGAGCTATCCATTGCTATATCTACCTATAGGGATTTGTTGTGAGAGGATTTTAGGTGATCAAGAGTTGTGATCACCAAAGTTCTACTTTGTTTCTTAAGGAGGCGGACGTGTGTGTTCGCATTGTTCGGGTCCTAGTGGGACTCGGTGTTTCGAGTTCGGGTGCGAACTTCTTGTTTGAGGTGCGGGCCTCGGCGAGCCGGTGGCTTGCGGTGTATACGGGAATAGAGAGTCCAAGGGCTTGTAGGTGTTGCGGCACCGAGTGATCCGGTTGGATCGATTATAGTGGAAATCCTTCGTGTGTCGAAGGCAGGGATGTAGAGCAAGTGTGCTCGAACCTCGAAACAAATCCCTTGTGTTTGCGATTGCTCACTCTCTCTCTCTCTATCGCTTGTTTATATCTTGCATTCCTTTATTGTGTTTATCTTTGTATGCATGATATACTTGTGTGCTTAATTGATATATATGCTTGGGTTATTTGCTAACACTTGTATTTAACCAAGAGAGCCAACGCGGCACCTCAACCCTTATCAAGGGAAATCTAGAGGAGTTTGTCCAGAGCCCTCACGGGGAATTCGGCAACACTCTTGTGTTATACGTGGTGTTTAGTGTAAGAGTTTAGTTTAGGTCATAATAGTTTTTGCTTCCGCATTATTGGCATTAAGTGACCATTAGATTAGCCATCACCTATTCACCCCCCTCTAGGTGAACCTTCAATTGGTATCAGAGCCAAGTGCTCTGAATTTGGGTCTTACAACCTAGAGTTAAAGATCCTCTTTTTAGGCTAATCACATAATTTGTACACACACACCATGGATTTCATGTCACCACCCATGTTTGACATTCTTAACATCCAAATTTGGAAGGTTAAGATGTCCTTGTACCTCAAGGCCCTAGGCATTCATGTTATTTTGCCATCACTAAAGATTCATATTGTTCTAATGGCAAAAATATTGAGGCTAATGCAAAAGCCCTACATGCTTTAAAGTCAACCCTAAATGATGATTATTTATCTAGGGTTTCTAACATTGATTCGGCTTTTGTAGCATGGAATATCATCACCTCCCTTGGCGAAAAAGATCTATATTATGCGGGGAGCGACTCGGATGTTGGAAGCAACACCTCCAACTTGTGCTACATGGTCCAAGGGGATAACCCCCTTGAGTAACTACCAAATCCGAGGTAGAAGATGATATATGTCATATGATGAGCTCACATCTTTTTGTCAACTATTACTTGAAAAATATGACATGCTTAAGAAAGACAATAAAAATTTGAAAAAGAAATTTGATAGCATGCATAAAGAAAATGATTCTTTTAAAAATAAAATTGCATGTTTAGAAAAAGAAAATGTATGTTTGAAAAATGAAAATATTTTCTTGATGTCTAAATTGAATGACTTATGTGAAGGAAATATGGTTTTGAAAAATGAAATTATTTTTGGTGGAAAAACAAAAGGAAGTTATTTTTCAAGAAAATAAATCTTTGAAAAGAAAAATTGTTGAAAAAGAAAAAGATTTTGTTTCTAAAAGAACAAGAAAAATGATTCTATATCTCACCATGCTTTACATGCCACCACTAGTGAGATTAATGTTTTGAAAAATAAATGGATTGTTTGAGCTCAACTTTGAGCTCTTGTGCTTTTAATCATTCTGGGTTGGAGTCTATGTTCTCTAAGTAACAAACTCCACACATTCATGCACATCTTTCTCATCATGCATATGTTGCACGCCATGACCACAAACACACTCATATGCATATTAAGGTGTACAAATGTACACATTGTAGCCGCAAAGGCATTTAGCAAAATTTTGTTTTGACAAGTTGCATCATTTTAATTTGGCTAATAATAAAAATTTTTGGGTTCCTTATAAGACTAACCCCAAGGACCAAAAAAAAATGGGTACCAAAGTCCCACCTTTTGTTTTTGATGTAGGTGAGGGCTCTCACACGACGTGAGAGAAATGGTGCCTTGATGGTGGATGCACTTGGACTTGATGGACACATATATGGATGCATCACTATCAAGGAGTTTTGGTGGATGACCACCATGTTTGGAGCTTTGGAGTATAGTTGGTAACTATCTCTAAATCCTAATTTATTTACATGCTCATAACTAGCCTATATATGCCTATTTCATATGTGATAATTTTAGCATGTTCATTTGTTTTATGTGCTTCATGTGGCAAATACTAGTTTAAATGTAGTTTTTATCAAAACTTGTATTTATACATGACAAGTAGTGAGAACAAATTGATTCGTATATGTTTGCACTTCATGCTCATTTATACCCAATATATGCACATGTATAACCTAGTTTGATGATTCTTCATTTATACTTGTTTTGCCAATTTTCATGTTTTACTTCATGTATATGTAATTTTTATTCAAATCTAATAAATATACATGTATACCCGTGAGTCTCTTGCCTTCATGCAAATACCTTTAATAGACTCTTTTATGTTTGGGATATGTATGCATATTGTTAGATTTAGATAAATCATACATATACCTAGAAGTTACTGTTTTTATGAAAAATAAATTTTCATGTTTTGATTGATAAAATAAAATGAAAAATTTGTTTTGATCATTTTGAGCCTTAATGACTATTTTCATGAAAATGCTATATACATGATTCTTGTACACTCATACTTCATTTATTTTGTCATGACTTTGATTCATGAACATATTTTGAGCTTTATAGATCGAGTCAATTCTGTATTTGGTATGATTCATGAAATACATATGTTTGAGTTCATGTTTTTGAAGGATCTTAACTAGTTTTTAAAAAATAATTTAACTAGTTATTTATCTTCAATGTTTTATGAGAATACACATGATTCTATTATTGTTTCAATTGGTATCATTGAATCATTTCAATTGGTATCAATTTGACTCTATTTTTGTATATACTCATATTTTGTTTTCTGATATATGTATGTATCAATTTCAATTAGTATACTCATTTTTTCATACATATATATGATTTATTTTGTGCTTGAATTAAAATTGATTTACATTTAAAAGCACAAACTTTGTTTATGCTAAGCTTACTTCAAACTTTTTAAGCTTATGCATTATGTTTTAAAATGGTATCAAAATAAAAAAAAATTATGTTTATTTGATATCTCAAGATTAGTTTTATTGAGAAAATTCAAATTTTTGTTTTATAAGAAAAATCAAAAGATTTTTGAGTTGTATTGCCTATATGCAAGGAGAGCTTAACATCTCTTCTACATATAGATTCATGTTGAGTGTATTGTATATTGAGGAGCTTAACAACTCTTCTTTATGTGGTACACGTGTGTAGGGGGAGCTTCACATCTCCTTTATGCATACATAATATGTGTTATGTGAATTGGGGCTTGTCATCCCTTCTTCATGTAATGCATATGTGTAGGGAAGTTACTTAACCGTCTTCCCTTCATGAATTATATCGCATATAATCTTTCTTGATTGATTTGGTTTACCCTTCTTTGGTTCTTTGTTCGGACAAAAAAGGGGGAAAAAAATTTATTTGGTTTTGTTTTTACTTCAACCCTTTGTTGATGATTGACAAAAAGGGGAGAAGTATTTGAGATATATGCATGTTTCCTTGCTTAAGGAGGAGAAGTTTTGTGGTTATGCATATATGTTTTGTTTGCAAATAGGAGAAAAAGATTTGTGATTTTGTTTTATGCTTGATTAGCATGTTTACTCCTACATTTGCATACATGTTTATGTGCTTCATTTCCATATTATATTGTTTATTTGTGATGCATGAGTTAAGGGGAGCTTCTTTGAAGCTTTACTTTAATCCATGCATATATAACTTCATGAGTTTTGTCATCATCAAAAAGGGGGAGATTGTCGGCCCGAAGGCCCATCACTCTAGTTTTGATGATGATCAACTCATGTAGTTATAGTACTAATGATCTTGTGTTAATTAGTGACAGATTCATGATCAAGATCTTAGTAGGTGCATAGCTTCAATAAAGGATTTAAAGTCAAGTTTTGGAGCTAGCACGGTTTGATCCAAGAGCCATTGGATCGTGTTTGGACCAAGTCAAGAAGATGAGAAGGCTTCAAGTGAAGACTTCAAGAAGATGAAGACTTGTGTCTAGGTTTGTTTATAAAATTTTGTTTTTAGATAAAATGTAAAGGATAGAATAGTTGGTGGATTGCTCAAGTACATATACACAACACTCTTGATAGTTTTGTTTTTAAAAGAATTTCTATTTTAGAAAATACATGTTGGTTTGATATTCAAGTATTATGTTTTAACAAAAACCAAGTTAGAGCTTAATGTCAAAAACATAGATATTTCACCATGTTTGTGTAGTGGATCATATCCATACACCCTATTCTTTCAAAGTTATTTAAATATCTTATTTTGTTTCTAGTAAAGTTTTGGAGAACAAGTTTTAGAAAAATCAAGTTTTGGAAAATACTATGTTAGTTTTGGGCCAATATTTCCAAGTTACAAAAAATAGTCCAAATCATTTGTAACATGCCTTGATTTTGTGCAAGCATGTTTGTTTATCAAAGTATATGGTAAAACTATTTTGTAGATTTTGTATATTTTATGGGATTTTATTTCAATCAAAAAGACCAAGTTTTTAATCCCTAGTTCAGACCTGACCTGGCTTCAGCCGGTCGACCGACCCGGTCGACCGACGTGCACAGACGTGCACGCCAGTTCTGGCAGGAGGGCCGGCCGACCGACCGGTCGACAGTCCAGAGAGCTCTGCTCTCTGGAAAGGCCCCGGCCGACCGAGCGGTCGACCGGACAGAGAGGACTTGCTCTCTGTATCCTGGCTCGGTCGACCGACCGGTCGACCGATGGCACAAACGGTCTGAAATATGACCGTTGGGCGGTCGGCGGTTGGTCGACCGTCGGCCGACAGGCCTGACAGAACCCCAACGGCTAGTTTTCTAGCCCTATAAATTTGGGGGTTTGGGCATTATTTTTCAACAAGATTTTTGGAGATTTAGAGCCAGTTTTTCTACTCTTTTCAGAGGTTTTTCTCCACAAAATTTAGAGCCAATACTTCCAATCAAAATGGGAGTTTATTAAGAGTGTTAAAAAGAGATTTCTTGAGTTTTCCTCCATCATTCTCATCCTTGTTTTCTCACACAACACTTGAGCTATCCATTGCTATATCTACCTATAGGGATTTGTTGTGAGAGGATTTTAGGTGATCAAGAGTTGTGATCACCAAAGTTCTACTTTGTTTCTTTAAGGAGGCGGACGTGTGTGTTCGCATTGTTTCGGGTCCTAGTGGGGACTCGGTGTTTCGAGTTCGGGTGCGAACTTCTTGTTTGAGGTGCGGCCTCGGCGAGCCGGTGGCTTGCGCTGTATACGGGACTAGAGAGTCCGAGGGCTTGTAGGTGTTGCGGCACCGAGTGATCCGGTTGGATCGATTATAGTGGAAATCCTTCGTGTGTCGAAGGCGGGGATGTAGAGCAAGTGTGCTCGAACCTCGAAACAAATCCTTGTGTTTGCGATTGCTCACTCTCTCTCTCTATCGCTTGTTTATATCTTGCATTCCTTTATTGTGTTTATCTTTGTATGCATGATATACTTGTGTGCTTAATTGATATATATGCTTGGGTTGTTTGCTAACACTTGTATTTAACCAAGAGAGCCAACGCGGCACCTCAACCCTTATCAAGGGAAATCTAGAGGAGTTTGTCCAGAGCCCTTCACGGGGAATTCGGCAACACTCTTGTGTTATACGTGGTGTTTAGTGTAAGAGTTTAGTTTAGGTCATAATAGTTTTTGCTTCCGCATTATTTGGCATTAAGTGACCATTAGATTAGCCATCACCTATTCACCCCCCTAGGTGAACCTTCAATTGGTATCAGAGCCAAGTGCTCTGAATTTGGGTCTTACAACCTAGAGTTAAAGATCCTCTTTTTAGGCTAATCGCATAATTTGTACACACACCATGGATTTCATGTCACCACCCATGTTTGACATTCTTAACATCCAAATTTGGAAGGTTAAGAGTCCTTGTACCTCAAGGCCCTAGGCATTCATGTTTATTTTGCCATCACTAAAGATTCATATTGTTCTAATGGCAAAAATATTGAGGCTAATGCAAAAGCCCTACATGCTTTAAAGTCAACCCTAAATGATGATTATTTATCTAGGGTTTCTAACATTGATTCGGCTTTCGTAGCATAGAATATCATCACCTCCCTTGGCGAAAAAGATCTATATTATGCAGGGAGCGACTCGGATGTTGGAAGCAACACCTCCAACTTGTGCTACATGGTCCAAGGGGATAACCCCTTGAGGTAACTACCGAATCCGAGGTAGAAGATGATAATATGTCATATGATGAGCTCACATCTTTTTGTCAACTATTACTTGAAAAATATGACATGCTTAAGAAAGACAATAAAAATTTAAAAAGAAATTTGATAGCATGCATAAAGAAAATGATTCTTTTAAAAATAAATTGCATGTTTAGAAAAAGAAAATGTATGTTTGAAAATGAAAATATTTTCTTGATGTCTAAATTGAATGACTTATGTGAAGGAAATATGGTTTTGAAAAATGAAATTATTTTGGTGGAAAAACAAAAGGAAGTTATTTTTCAAGAAAATAAATCTTTGAAAAGAAAAATTGTTGAAAAAGAAAAGATTTTGTTTCTAAAAAGAACAAGAAAAATGATTCTATATCTCACATGCTTTACATGCCACCACTAGTGAGATTAATGTTTTGAAAAATAAAATGGATTGTTTGAGCTCAACTTTGAGCTCTTGTGCTTTTAATCATTCTAGGTTGGAGTCTATGTTCTCTAAGTAACAAACTCCACACATTCATGCACATCTTTCTCATCATGCATATGTTGCACGCCATGACCACAAACACACTCATATGCATACTAAGGTGTACAAATGTACACATTGTAGCCGCAAAGGCATTTAGCAAAATTTTATTTTGACAAGTTGCATCATTTTAATTTTGCTAATAATAAAAATTTTTGGGTTCCTTATAAGACTAACCCCCAAGGACCCAAAAAAAAATGGGTACCAAAGTCCCCACCTTTTGTTTTTGATGTAGGTGAGGGCTCTCACACGACGTGAGAGAAATGGTGCCTTGATGGTGGATGCACTTGGACTTGATGGACACATATATGGATGCATCACTATCAAGGAGTTTTGGTGGGATGACCACCATGTTTGGAGCTTTGGAGTATAGTTGGTAACTATCTCTAAATTCCTAATTTATTTACATGCTCATAACTAGCCTATATATGCCTATTTCATATGTGATAATTTTAGCATGTTCATTTGTTTTATGTGCTTCATGTGGTAAATACTAGTTTAAATGTAGTTTTTATCAAAACTTGTATTTATACATGACAAGTAGTGAGAACAAATTGATTCGTATATGTTTGCACTTCATGCTCATTTGTACCCACTATATGCACATGTATAACCTAGTTTTGATGATTCTTTCATTTATACTTATTTTGCCAATTTTCATGTTTTACTTCATGTATATGTAATTTTTATTCAAATCTAATAAATATACATGTATACCGTGAGTCTCTTGCCTTCATGCAAATACCTTTAATAGACTCTTTTATGTTTGGGATATGTATGCATATTGTTAGATTTAGATAAATCATACATATACCTAGAAGTTTACTGTTTTTAATGAAAAATAAATTTTCATGTTTTGATTGATAAAATAAAATGAAAAATTTGTTTTGATCATTTTGAGCCTTAATGACTATTTTCATGAAAATGCTATATACATGATTCTTGTACACTCATACTTCATTTGTTTTGTCATGACTTTGATTCATGAACATATTTTTGAGCTTTATAGATCGAGTGTCAATTCTTGTGTATTTGGTATGATTCATGAAATACATATGTTTTGAGTTCATGTTTTTGAAGGATCTTTAACTAGTTTTTAAAAAAATAATTTAACTAGTTATTTATTCTTCAATGTTTTATGAGATATACACATGATTCTATTATTGTTTCAATTGGTATCATTGAATCATTTCAATTGGTATCAATTTGACTCTATTTTTGTATATACTCATATTTTGTTTTCTGATATATGTATGTATCAATTTCAATTGGTATACTCATTTTTCATACATATATATGATTTGTTTTGTGCTTGAGTTAAAATGATTTACATGTTTAAAAGCACAAACTTTGTTTATGCTAAGCTTACTTCAAACTTTTTAAGCTTATGCATTATGTTTTAAATTGGTATCAAAATAAAAAAATTATGTTTATTTGATATCTCAAGATTAGTTTTATTGAGAAAATTCAAAATTTGTTTTATAAGAAAAATCAAAAGATTTTTGAGTTGTATTGCCTATATGCAAGGAGAGCTTACATCTCTTCTACATATAGATTCATGTTGAGTGTATTGTATATTGAGGAGCTTAACAACTCTTCTTTATGTGGTACACGTGTGTAGGGGGAGCTTCACATCTCCTCTTATGCATTACATAATATGTGTTATGTGAATTGGGGCTTGTCATCCCTTCTTCATGTAATGCATATGTGTAGGGAAGTTACTTAACCGTCTTCCTCTTCATGAATGTATATCGCATATAATCTTTCTTGATTGATTTGGTTTACCCCTTCTTTGGTTCTTTGTTTCGGACAAAAAAGGGGGAGAAAAATTTATTTGGTTTTGTTTTTACTTCAACCCCTTTGTTGATGATTGACAAAAAGGGGGAGAAGTATTTGAGATATATGCATGTTTTCCTTGCTTAAGGAGGAGAAGTTTTGTGTTTATGCATATATGTTTTGTTTTGCAAATAGGAGAAAAAGATTTTGTGATTTTGTTTTATGCTTGATTAGCATGTTTACTCCTACATTTGCATACATGTTTATGTGCTTCATTTCCATATTATATTGTTTATTTGTGATGCATGAGTTAAGGGGGAGCTTCTTTGAAGCTTTACTTTAATCCATGCATATATAACTTCATGAGTTTTGTCATCATCAAAAAGGGGGAGATTGTTGGCCCGAAGGCCCATCACTCTAGTTTTGATGATGATCAACTCATGTAGTTATAGTACTAATGATCTTGTATTTAATTAGTGACAGATTCATGATCAAGATCTTAGTAGGTGCATAGCTTCAATAAAGGATTTAAAGTCAAGTTTTGGAGCTAGCACGGTTTGATCCAAGAGCCATTGGATCGTGTTTGGACCAAGTCAAAAAGATGAGAAGGCTTCAAGTGAAGACTTCAAGAAGATGAAGACTTGTGTCTAGGTTTGTTTTATAAAATTTTGTTTTTAGATAAAAAGTAAAGGATAGAGTAGTTGGTAGATTGCTCAAGTACATATACACACACACTCTTGATAGTTTTGTTTTTACAAAAGAATTTCTATTTTAGAAAATACATGTTTGGTTTTGATATTCAAGTATTATGTTTTAACCAAAACCAAGTTTAGAGCTTAATGTCAAAAACATAGATATTTCACCATGTTTGTGTAGTGGATCATATCCATACACCCTATTCTTTCAAAGTTGTTTAAATATCTTATTTTTGTTTCTAGTAAGTTTTGGAGAACAAGTTTTAGAAAAATCAAGTTTTGGAAAATACTATGTTAGTTTTGGGCCAATATTTCCAAGTTACAAAAATAGTCCAAATCATTTGTAACATGCCTTGATTTTGTGCAAGCATGTTTGTTTATCAAAGTATATTGGTAAAACTATTTTTGTAGATTTTTCTATATTTTATGGGATTTTATTTCAATCAAAAAGACCAAGTTTTTAATCCCTAGTTCAGACCTGACCTGGCTTCAGCCGGTCGACCGACCCGGTCGACCGACGTGCACAGACGTGCACGCCAGTTCTGGCAGGAGGGCCGGCCGACCGACCCGGTCGACAGTCCAGAGAGCTCTGCTCTCTGGAAAGGCCCCGGCCGACCGAGCGGTCGACCGGACAGAGAGACTTGCTCTCTGTATCCTGGCTCGGTCGACCGACCGGTCGACCGATGGCACAAAACGGTCTGAAATATGACCGTTGGCCGGTCGGCCGGACGGTCGACCGTCGGCCGACAGGCCTGACAGAACCCCAACGGCTAGTTTTTCTAACCCTATAAATTTGGGGGTTTGGGCATTGTTTTTCAACAAGATTTTTGGAGACTTTTAGAGCCAGTTTTTCCTACTCTTTTCAGAGGTTTTTCTCCACAAAATTTAGAGCCAATACTTCCAATCAAAGGGGAGTTTATTAAGAGTGTTAAAAGAGATTTCTTGAGTTTTCCTCCATCATTCTCATCCTTATTTTCTCACACAACACTTGAGCTATCCATTGCTATATCTACCTATAGGGATTTGTTGTGAGAGGATTTTAGGTGATCAAGAGTTGTGATCACCAAAGTTCTACTTTGTTTCTTTAAGAAGGCGGACGTGTGTGTTCGCATTGTTTCGGGTCCTAGTGGGGGCTCGGTGTTTCGAGTTCGGGTGCGAACTTCTTGTTTGAGGTGCGGCCTCGGCGAGCCGGTGGGCTTGCGGTGTATACGGGACTAGAGAGTCCGAGGGCTTGTAGGTGTTGCGGCACCGAGTGATCCGGTTGGATCGATTATAGTGGAAATCCTTCGTGTGTCGAAGGCGAGGATGTAGAGCAAGTGTGCTCGAACCTCGAAACAAATCCCTTGTGTTTGCGATTGCTCACTCTCTCTCTCTATCGCTTGTTTATATCTTGCATTCCTTTATTGTGTTTATCTTTGTATGCATGATATACTTGTGTGCTTAATTGATATATATGCTTGGGTTGTTTGCTAACACTTGTATTTAACCAAGAGAGCCAACGCGGTCACCTCAACCCTTATCAAGGGAAATCTAGAGGAGTTTGTCCAGAGCCCTTCACGGGGAATTCGGCAACACTCTTGTGTTATACGTGGTGTTTAGTGTAAGAGTTTAGTTTAGGTCATAATAGTTTTTGCTTCCGCATTATTTGGCATTAAGTGACCATTAGATTAGCCATCACCTATTCACCCCCCCTCTAGGTGAACCTTCAATTGGTATCAGAGCCAAGTGCTCTGAATTTGGGTCTTACAACCTAGAGTTAAAGATCCTCTTTTTAGGCTAATCACATAATTTGTACACACACCATGGATTTCATGTCACCACCCATGTTTGACATTCTTAACATCCAAATTTGGAAGGTTAAGATGTCCTTATACCTCAAGGCCCTAGGCATTCATGTTTATTTTGCCATCACTAAAGATTCATATTGTTCTAATGGCAAAATATTGAGGCTAATGCAAAAGCCCTACATGCTTTAAAGTCAACCCTAAATGATGATTATTTATCTAGGGTTTCTAACATTGATTCGGCTTTTGTAGCATAGAATATCATCACCTCCCTTGGCGAAAAAGATCTATATTATGCGGGGAGCGACTCGGATGTTGGAAGCAACACCTCCAACTTGTGCTACATGGTCCAAGGGGATAACCCCCTTGAGGTAACTACCGAATCCGAGGTAGAAGATGATAATATGTCATATGATGAGCTCACATCTTTTTGTCAACTATTACTTGAAAAATATGACATGCTTAAGAAAGACAATAAAAATTTGAAAAAGAAATTTGATAGCATGCATAAAGAAAATGATTCTTTTAAAAATAAAATTGCATGTTTAGAAAAAGAAAATGTATGTTTGAAAAATGAAAATATTTTCTTGATGTCTAAATTGAATGACTTATGTGAAGGAAATATGGTTTTGAAAAATGAAATTATTTTGGTGGAAAAACAAAGGAAGTTGTTTTTCAAGAAAATAAATCTTTGAAAAGAAAAATTGTTGAAAAAGAAAAAGATTTTGTTTCTAAAAAGAACAAGAAAAATGATTCTATATCTCACCATGCTTTACATGCCACCACTAGTGAGATTAATGTTTTGAAAAATAAAATGGATTGTTTGAGCTCAACTTTGAGCTCTTGTGCTTTTAATCATTCTAGGTTGGAGTCTTATGTTCTCTAAGTAACAAACTCCACACATTCATGCACATCTTTCTCATCATGCATATGTTGCACGCCATGACCACAAACACACTCATATGCATATTAAGGTGTACAAATTTACACATTGTAGCCGCAAAGGCATTTAGCAAAATTTTGTTTTGACAAGTTGCATCATTTTAATTTTGCTAATAATAAAAATTTTTGGGTTCCTTATAAGACTAACCCCCAAGACCCAAAAAAAATGGGTACCAAAGTCCCCACCTTTTGTTTTTGATGTAGGTGAGGGCTCTCACACGACGTGAGAGAAATGGTGCCTTGATGGTGGATGCACTTGGACTTGATGGACACATATATGGATGCATCACTATCAAGGAGTTTTGGTGGGATGACCACCATGTTTGGAGCTTTGGAGTATAGTTGGTAACTATCTCTAAATTCCTAATTTATTTACATGCTCATAACTAGCCTATATATGCCTATTTCATATGTGATAATTTTAGCATGTTCATTTGTTTTATGTGCTTCATGTGGTAAATACTAGTTTAAATGTAGTTTTTATCAAAACTTGTATTTATACATGTACAAGTAGTGAGAACAAATTGATTCGTATATGTTTGCACTTCATGCTCATTTGTACCCACTATATGCACATGTATAACCTAGTTTTGATGATTCTTTCATTTATACTTGTTTGCCAATTTTCATGTTTTACTTCATGTATATGTAATTTTTATTCAAATCTAATAAATATACATGTATACCCGTGAGTCTCTTGCCTTCATGCAAATACCTTTAATAGACTCTTTTATGTTTGGGATATGTATGCATATTGTTAGATTTAGATAAATCATACATATACCTAGAAGTTTACTATTTTTAATGAAAAATAAATTTTCATGTTTTGATTGATAAAATAAAATGAAAATTTTGTTTTGATCATTTTGAGCCTTAATGACTATTTCATGAAAATGCTATATACATGATTCTTGTACACTCATACTTCATTTGTTTTGTCATGACTTTGATTCATGAACATATTTTTGAGCTTTATAGATCGAGTGTCAATTCTTGTGTATTTGGTATGTGATAGGTAGTGAAAAATGCATAATTATCATCATATATACCATCACATTTGCACATTTATTCATATTATAATGCACATTTATTAATATTTCGTTATTTAATGTGTGCAGGGCTCGAATTATTATTTTAATGAGAAATAAAGCTTAAAGAGCCCAAAAGCCTAGATCCAAGCCCATGTTTGAAGCCCAGGTGAAAAAGCGCAATTACAAGAAGTCAAAATGCAAATACAAGGGCTAAAAATTGCAAATATCAGAGATAAGGGAAGGATAGACTTCTATCCACCCTAAACACTTGCAGGATGAGGATAAAAGCCCAAGATAAGAAGAAATTTCGTGGAAAGAAGATTTGAAGAAATCTGGATTAAGGGTAACTTGATTACTAAGTTATCTCGAAAATCCAGATTAAAAGGCCAGGATGCAGATTCCAGAAGCAGGCGCCCAAATAGACGGACCAGGAGAGGTCACGCGCCAAAGCGCGTGGCCAGACTTCACCAAATTGCAGCAAACGCGCGGCAAATCCCAGGATTCCGCGGCAGTTTGGATGATCCAGACTACCAGATTTCGTCTGTGATCTTATCCGGGACTCTATCACCTACTGCATTATAAATATCCCCTGCAGTGCAACGTACAGGGCATCCAGAGACGTATTAGGGTTTTTTTTTAGTTATTTTCTCTAAATTTCTGCACGATTGTATTTTCCATTCATGTACGTTGTGGAGAAGGAGACGATTGTGTAACCAGAGGTTCATCTGAAATAAAGGTCACTCTTTTGTTCTCATTTATTTTCTGCAATTCCATTTTATTTTGTGATCTTACTGATTGGAGTTTTAATCTGCGATCTCTTCTTGTTTTCTTTTCCTTTTCTTTGCAATCTTTTTCATTAAATAAAAATAAAAAAAAATAAATAATTTGAAAAGAAAAAATATTGAAGAACTAAATCTCTCTAGTGGTTTGCTGAGACTCTTGAAGCAACCCTAGAGCAGTTAAGCCTAGATCTGATTAAGGAACATCTATCGAAACCCTATGTATTAAAAACAATTTTTCTAGAAGATTAAACAAATACCTAGAAATCCTAATCTAGGTTGCATATTAAAAAGACTTTTCATGACTTCAACTTAAGAACTAGGACAACATAAGTTTGAGATTCGTCTTTTATTAGGCTGCACCTAGATGTTAGGATGAACCATAGTTTAGTTTTTAGATAATGTAACTTAGCAAGAATCTAGCATTGATTTTTCTTGCTTGAATTATTTGTAATGACCTAGGGTGAATCATATCAATCTTAAGATGAAGATCAAGCTCCTTAACTTGCAATAGGGTTGTGGTAGAAGATCAGCAAAACCACGTCTTTAATCTCATATTTTCATCACCATCTAATCTCTCTTTTCTTACTTGAAGCATACAGAGGAATCGAGTCGAAAAGCTTTCATCGCATCCTTCCCTGAGGATCACGACCCTTGAGCCCTTGCTACAGCGGATTCGCATTGAGACTAAGAATTCTGAACTCTATTTCAATTATCAAAATCTCAATCAGTATGATTCATGAAATACATATGTTTTGAGTTCATGTTTTTGAAGGATCTTTAACTAGTTTTTAAAAAAATAATTTAACTAGTTATTTTTCTTCAATGTTTTATGAGATATACACATGATTCTATTATTGTTTCAATTAGTATCATTGAATCATTTCAATTGGTATCAATTGACTCTATTTTTATATATACTCATATTTTGTTTTCTGATTTATGTATGTATCAATTTCAATTGGTATACTCATTTTTCATACATATATATGATTTGTTTTGTGCTTAAGTTAAAATTGATTTACATGTTTAAAAGCACAAACTTTGTTTATGCTAAGCTTACTTCAAACTTTTTAAGCTTATGCATTATGTTTTAAAATTGGTATCAAAATAAAAAAAAATTATGTTTATTTGATATCTCAAGATTAGTTTTATTGAGAAAATTCAAATTTTGTTTTATAAGAAAAATCAAAAGATTTTTGAGTTGTATTGCCTATATGCAAGGAGAGCTTAACATCTCTTCTATATATAGATTCATGTTGAGTGTATTGTATATTGAGGAGCTTGACAACTCTTCTTTATGTGGTACACGTGTGTAGGGGGAGCTTCACATCTCCTCTTATGCATTACATAATATGTGTTATGTGAATTGGGGCTTGTCATCCCTTCTTCATGTAATGCATATGTGTAGGGAAGTTACTTAACCGTCTTCCTCTTCATGAATGTATATCGCATATAATCTTCTTGATTGATTGGTTTACCCCTTCTTTGGTTCTTTGTTTCGGACAAAAAAGGGGGAGAAAAATTTATTGGTTTTGTTTTTACTTCAACCCCTTTGTTGATGATTGACAAAAAGGGGGAGAAGTATTTGAGATATATGCATGTTTTCCTTGCTTAAGGAGGAGAAGTTTGTGTTTATGCATATATGTTTTGTTTTGCAAATAGGAGAAAAAGATTTTGTGATTTTGTTTTATGCTTGATTAGCATGTTTACTCCTACATTTGCATACATGTTTATGTGCTTCATTTCCATATTATATTGTTTATTTGTGATGCATGAGTTAAGGGGGAGCTTCTTTGAAGCTTTACTTTAATCCATGCATATATAACTTCATGAGTTTTGTCATCATCAAAAAGGGGGAGATTGTTGGCCCGAAGGCCCATCACTCTAGTTTTGATGATGATAACTCATGCAGTTATAGTACTAATGATCTTGTGTTTAATTAGTGACAGATTCATGATCAAGATCTTAGTAGGTGCATAACTTCAATAAAGGATTTAAAGTCAAGTTTTGGAGCTAGCACGGTTTGATCCAAGAGCCATTGGATCGTGTTTGGACCAAGTCAAGAAGATGAGAAGGCTTCAACTGAAGACTTCAAGAAGATGAAGACTTGTGTCTAGGATTGTTTTATAAGATTTTGTTTTTAGATAAAATGTAAAGGATAAAGTAGTTGGTGGATTGCTCAAGTACATATCCACACACACTCTTGATAGTTTTGTTTTTACAAAAGAATTTCTATTTTAGAAAATACATGTTTGGTTTTGATATTCAAGTTTTATGTTTTAACCAAAACCAAGTTTTAGAGCTTAATGTCAAAACATAGATATTTCACCATGTTTGTGTAGTGGATCATATCCATACACCCTATGCTTTCAAAGTTGTTTAAATATCTTATTTTTGTTTCTAGTAAAGTTTTGGAGAACAAGTTTTAGAAAAATCAAGTTTTGGAAAATACTATGTTAGTTTTGGGCCAATATTTCCAAGTTACAAAATAGTCCAAATCATTTGTAACATGCCTTGATTTTGTGCAAGCATGTTTGTTTATCAAAGTATATTGGTAAAACTATTTTTGTAGATTTTTCTATATTTTATGGGATTTTATTTCAATCAAAAAGACCAAGTTTTTAATCCCTAGTTCAGACCTGACCTGGCTTCAGCCGGTCGACCGACCCGGTCGACCGACGTGCACAGACGTGCACGCCAGTTCTGGCAGGAGGGCCGGCCGACCGACCCGGTCGACCGTCCAGAGAGCTCTTGTAACACCCCGCTCCCAGAATACGTACTTAGTTGCGTATTCAGATTTTTCGATCGTATTTTTCGATTTACTTCCTGTATTTGTTTTATATTATGAGATATTTATATGATCGTTTTGCCTTGGATTCGGATTTGTGAACTCGGGAGTCAGCCCTAGTCTGAACCGGGAACCCGATCCTAGTGAATTGCTCGATTTGGTCTTTTCGCTATTCCGATTTGACCGATTTTAGTTTAAACATCGTTTTCCAATATTTTAGATTTTCTATGATTTTCTGGAATTTTCCTGAATTAAGTTGTAAATCTTCAAAACTGGTGTCGACCAGTGCCGCTGACCGATTTCTGGATTTTTAATTTACAAACGGAGTTGAATTTCAAGAAACGGCTTTCCCATAACTTCTTAAAATTACATTTCTATCTAAATACTTTTCTGGGATTTTTTCAGATTTTATCAAAATCCGGTCGACCCGGTGTAGACCGGTGTCAACGTTTGACTTCGGGATTTTTATCTTGAAAATGAGATTGAATTTCTGAAAACCGATTTCACTAAAAATCTATATATAATATTTATTATTTTTGAGAATTTTTGAAAAAGCTTTCCGAGTTACTTTATTTTTGGACTTTTCTGGAGTTTTCGTTGTTTTCCCAGATACCGGAATAGTACCCAGATATTTTTTTTCCACTTTTCTCTCTCCTCGCTAGACGCGAGTTTCACCAACCTAGGATTCTGCATTTAATGCAGAGATCCTCTCCATGCTGCATTTAATACATTTCAGATCAACTCCAATCAAGTCATTATGACTTTTGCCCTTTTGTCTTATTCATCGAACGCTAAACTCGCGGACGCGGATTTTTCCCCGCGTCCAGTTCAATTTTGCCTGGACGCGGCCATTTCTTTTGTTAAGACGCAGGTTGGTGGGATGTCATTCATATTATAATCATTCCCTTTTTATATGTATATATATATACACCCTCCTTTATATATATACATACCCACCCTTCTTTCTCTCTCTCTTTCACTTTTTCCTTCTTCCTTTTCCATTTACAGCCAACAGAGAGCATGGCTGCAAAACGCAGCCATGGTGCTTCCTTGGGCCAGCCATTCTCCACCTCCTCCACCTCCATTTTTACCACCAACAACACCACCTCCACCTCCTCCATCTCCTCCTTCATTTCTACAACAACAACAACCATACCACCATCTCCTCCACCTTCTTCTTCCTCTTCTTTTCTACCAAACAACCCATTCTCACCACCACTTCACCACCCTCTCCACCACCATATACACCACCTTGGCCACCAACGACCATGCCACCTTCATCCCCGCATCGTGCTCTTTTCGATGACCTATAGCTTCGCTCTCCGAAGCTTCGTTTCCAAAACTCCAACTTTTGATTTTGAACTATACTTGCACCACAAGATGCTTGGGTTTGGCTTGAGCTATCGGATTTCGGCCGTCTCCGGCCAACTCCGGCCACCTCATTTGGATTGGGGCCGAGTTCTTCTTCGTCGGCAATATCTCCGTGATCATTCCGGTAATCGTCCACGATTATTCCGGTGATCATTCCGGCTCCGGTGATTATTCCGGTAATCGTTTACGATTATTCCGGTAATCATTTCGGTGACAATTGCAACGACACCACCACCAAAGAGATCACATTTTCCCTGTCTCTCTCTTTCTATCTGTTGATTGTTAGACGCGGATTTTACCTCCTGCGTCCAAACAATTCCTTAACGCGACCTTCGCGTTCTTGCATCGACACAACGCGGATCCCATGCCCGCGTTGTGTTCTATTCATTTTGTCGTGACGCAGAGTTTATACTCGCGTCCGCGTTCTCTTCACGTCCTGACTTGAACGCAGGTCTCGAACCTCGCGTTGTGGCATCCATGCGACGCGACTCCCGCGTCTGCTATTTTCCCGCGTCTGCCTATTTTCCCGCGTCTGCCTATTTTCCCGCGTCTGCTTATTTTCCCGCATCTGCCTCCCGCATCTGGATTCCAGAACTTGGGATTTCACAGTGTTTTCCAGAATTTTAGGCGAGTGTTCTCGCTCTCGCCCCCATTTGGGTTTCCCCGCTTCGTCGGGTCGACATGTGTTTTACTCCATGTTTTCATGTATTATATATTGGGCTGAGTCCCTGTATTTGTGTATGGCCGAGTGCCAATATCTGGACATGTATTGCTCTGTGACGAATGCTTGTATTATGGCAGTTAATTCTTATTCATGTGGTACTAACATTGCAGGTACTCTTGTGCCGACTCTGGGTTTCTGCCCACTCCTGGGATGGCTGTTAGCCGCCGTGAGTGCGCTTAAACCCCGAGCGGACCCAGACCCTTTAACCTCCGGTCACTCACTATCTCGAAAGAGAGGTGATTGGGACCGTCAGGTTTCTCAGTTCAGCCTCCGGTCACTCACTATCTCGAAAGAGAGGTGATTGGGACCGTCAGGTTTCTCAGTGCAGCCTCCGGTCACTCACTATCTCGAAAGGGAAGTGATTGGGACCGTCAGGTCTTCAGCTCCGCCTGGTTATCATGATCAGCGTTCAGCGCTTTACCACTAGATTCGTCTAAGCGAGATGCTGCCGGATTTTCTACTCGCACTTTAAGCCGAGTTGTCCCGGTAACCTTGCCAGACGCTCCAGGGTTAAATCCTGTTTGCTGTCTATATTTCCAGCTTGCTCAGCTCCGCTTGGTTGTGCTCAGCTACTGCTTTACTACATGCCACTACTTCATACTTGTCATTTACATGATACTATTTAACACATGTATATCACCTGACAACTGATTTGTTATCACCTAACATCGGACATGCTACCACTTGGCAAGACCCCTTGTTATGACATGACTTGCCACCGGACTAATATCAATCTCTTGACATGACTGGTTACCTGCCAAATATCATCCTCTTGTCATGCTATCACTTGACACCCAGCATGATATACTTGACTCTCATGATTATCACGATAACGGGAATGATGACCTGACATCTTGATAGTACAAAATGTACTCCTGATACACATGTGATACATTATAGTACGTACAGTACTCCTGATATTCCTGACTTGCTCTTGCTCATTCCCGAATCTGATAATCATCTTATAATTCATAAAAGGAACAACTTGCATCGGGTCGGGGAAACTTGCGGCTATCAATATGTGTTCGTGTTTACAGTGGTATTAGGCATGTTGTGCAACTAAAACTTCCGGTCTGACCTGTGGGCCTCCAGGCGACCGAGGGGAGTGCTGGCTCCCTCCTTCTTGGTACCATCATGATAAGGGCATTCATAAGACCCTCCTGATAGCCTTGCGGCAGGTTCCGTCACCAAGCAACGGAACAATCCTGGGCCGTGGTCCCGGGTATGTACGGGACCCACTGTAAACATAGTTCGTTGATACCCCCGCTGGTTTCCAATAACAACCTTGCTTACTCGGATGTGGATCTATGTGTACTGGGACGCTAGTTCACATAGCTAGACATCAAAGTAAGACAAGTAATAATAATAAAAGACGCCAACTGTGGATCTATTGTCTGCGCTCGGATTACGGTGACATGAGATAAAGGTATATAGATGAGGGTTTCCTTATTTGGATTATTCCTTCGATGTACTAGTCTCATGGAGCCGTGACCTAAGCTTGTCCGAATGGTTTTGCGTGTAATCAGTTTTATCGGTTTTTATCGATTTTATGATATCTGGTGTTATCCTATCTACTCTACTTCTCACCTCTTTACCTGCTCTTATCATATCATACCATGAGTACTTCCTGCCTGATATCACTTGTTACATATCTACCTGCCTGTACATTTCCTGCTCACGACACGGTTTTCAATGCATGTTTATAATTCGGTTTTATCGATACACTTGTACTTATCTCAGCACGCCATCTGGCTTTTGTATCACCACTCGCCTGGGGAGTTTCATCTGACTCCCCTGGATCCTCATGTCCAGGTCATGGAGCTTGGAGCGTGTGGATTCTCCCAGTTGCTGATCAGAGTGGTGCAGCGGTAGCGTGGATCTCCAGCAGACCGTTCAGAGCTCTATCCTTCCAGGCCCCCTTGTTCGGCTCTAGAGTTTTCCTGTTATGACTCTGAGCCTATCTTTGTACTATTCATACTTGTATATCTCTTTGTAATCTCGCAATTGCGCATATCAGTGATGTAATATTCATGTAATATTGAATCACCTCTGGTGATAACTTTGTAATTGTACTCATGTGTTGGAACCACTTGCTTCCATACTCTGATTCTTGCCTGTACTGATGCTTAGCGTATATACGTGAGGGTATTTCTGACCTGCGTATATACGTCGCAGTAACGTCTCCGTACCCGCAGGATCGGGGCGTTACAGGGTGGTATCAGAGCCTAGGCTCTCGCATCCTCAGTACGTCCAGATGGCAAATTAATGGTAAAGAAATTTGCAACTGGAATGCATGAGTCCTGGTTATACACTCCAACTACAAGTACAGAGTTATCTATTCTTGATCATCTTTCCTTTGATTTCTAGTCCCTTCCATCTTTCCACTGTTTTGGTTTTTCGTAGCCTTTATACCAACTTAAGATATGAATAGACTAGAGAGGTAGCAACTGGTTCTAGATGATGCTTGACATGATCTCTTCGGCCAACTCTATGAAGCTCGGTATTCTCAGGATTGATCCACGATTGGGTTATCTTTCAGAAGTTGGTATCCGGATTTCTCTACGACTCTTATATATTCTTGGCTATATCTTTCAGAGTGATCGATGCCTGGTCTTCAGAATTCTTAATTATCGGTCTTCTTTATTTATGGTCAGTATTATTTGGCATCGTTCAAGGATTTATACAGCAGGAAGTGCAGAAGATGTCTATATTCAGATTATTGTTCAGTCGACTTGGGAGCCCTACCTGCAGTGATTCATATCTTGATTGGTATAATTCCTGTCCTTGTCCCTCTTGTGTTCATCTTCCCCTTATCGAAATTGCGAGGACGCAATTTTTTGTTAGGTGGATGGATTGTAACACCCCGCTCCCAGAATACGTACTTAGTTGCGTATTCAGATTTTTTGATCGTATTTTTCAATTTACTTCCTATATTTATTTTGTATTATGAGATATTTATATGATCATTTTGCCTTGGATTCGGATTTGTGAACTCGGGAGTCAGCCCTAGTCTGAACCGGGAACCCGATCCTAGTGAATTGCTCGATTTGGTCTTTTCGCTATTCCGATTTGACCGATTTTAGTTTTAAACATCGTTTTCCAATATTTTAGATTTTCTATGATTTTCTAGAATTTTCCTAAATTAAGTTGTAAATCTTCAAAACCGGTGTCGACCAGTGCCGCTGACCGATTTCCGGATTTTTAATTTACAAACGGAGTTGAATTTCAAGAAACGGCTTTCCTATAACTTCTTAAAATTACATTTTCTATCTAAATACTTTTTCTGAGATTTTTCAGATTTTATCAAAATCCGGCCGACCCGGTGTAGACCGGTGTCAACGTTTGACTTCGGGATTTTTATCTTGAAAATGAGATTGAATTTCTGAAAACCAATTTCACTAAAATCTATATATATATTTATTATTTTTGAGAATTTTTGGAAAGCTTTCCGAGTTACTTTATTTTTGGACTTTTCTGGAGTTTTCGGTGTTTTCCCAGATACCGGATAGTACCCAGATATTTTTTCACTTCTCTCTCTCCTCGCTAGACGCGAGTTTCACCAACCTAGGATTCTGCATTTAATGCAGAGATCCTCTCCATGCTGCATTTAATGCATTTCAGATCAACTCCAATCAAGTCATTATGACTTTTGCCCTTTTGTCTTATTCATCGAACGCTAAACTCGCGGACGCGGATTTTTCCCCGCGTCCAGTTCAATTTTGCCTGGACGCGGCCATTTCTTTTGTTAAGACGCAGGTTGGTGGGATGTCATTCATATTATAATCATTCCCTTTTTATATGTATATATATATATATACACCCTCCTTTATATATATACATACCCACCCTTCTTTCTCTCTCTCTTTCACTTTTTCCTTCTTCCTTTTCCATTTACAGCCAACAGAGAGCATGGCTGCAAAACGCAGCCATGGTGCTTCCTTGGGCCAGCCATTCTCCACCTCCTCCACCTCCATTTTTACCACCAACAACAACACCACCTCCACCTCCTCCATCTCCTCCTTCATTTCTACAACAACAACAACCATACCACCATCTCCTCCACCTTCTTCTTCCTCTTCTTTTCTACTAAACACCCATTCTCACCACCAACTTCACCACCCTCTCCACCACCATATACACCCCCTTGGCCACCAACGACCATGCCACCTTCATCCCCGCATCGTGCTCTTTCCGATGACCTATAGCTTCGCTCTCCGAAGCTTCGTTTTCAAAACTCCAACTTTTGATTTTGAACATTACTTGCACCACAAGATGCTTGGGTTTGGGCTTGAGCTATCGGATTCCGGCCGTCTCCGGCCAACTCCGGCCACCTCATTTGGATTGGGGCCGAGTTCTTCTTCGTCGGCAATATCTCCGGTGATCATTCCGGTAATCGTCCACGATTTTTCCGGTGATCATTCCGGCTCCGGTGATTATTCCGGTAATCGTTTACGATTATTCCGGTAATCATTTCGGTGACAATTGCAATGACACCACCACCAAGAGATCACCTTTTCCCTGTCTCTCTCTTTCTATCTGTTGATTGTTAGACGCGGATTTTACCTCCTGCGTCCAAGCAATTCCTTAACGCGACCTTCGCGTTCTTGCATCGACACAACGCGGATCCCATGCCCGCGTTTGTGTTCTATTCATTTTGTCGTGACGCAGAGTTTATACTCGCGTCCGCGTTCTCTTCACGTCCTGACTTGAACGCAGGTCTCGAACCTCGCGTTGTGGCATCCATGCGACGCGACTCCCGCGTCTGCTATTTTCCCGCGTCTGCCTATTTTCCCGCGTCTGCCTATTTTCCCGCGTCTGCTTATTTCCCCGCGTCTGCCTATTTTCCCGCATCTGCCTCCCGCATCTGCCTCCCGCATCTGGATTCCAGAACTTGGGATTTCACAGTGTTTTCCAGAATTTTAGGCGAGTGTTCTCGCTCTCGCCCCATTTGGGTTTCCCCGCTTCGTCGGGTCGACATGTGTTTTACTCCATGTTTTCATGTATTATATATTGGGCTGAGTCCCTGTATTTGTGTATGGTCGAGTGACAATATCTGGACATGTATTGCTCTGTGACGAATGCTTGTATTATGGCAGTTAATTCTTATTCATGTGGTACTAACATTGCAGGTACTCTTGTGCCGACTCTGAGTTTCTGCCCACTCCTGGGATGGCTGTTAGCCGCCGTGAGTGCGCTTAAACCCCGAGCGGACCCGGACCCTTTAACCTTCGGTCACTCACTATCTCGAAAGAGAGGTGATTGGGACCGTCAGGTTTCTCAGTTCAGCCTCCGGTCACTCACTATCTCGAAAGAGAGGTGATTGGGACCGTCAGTTTCTCAGTGCAGCCTCCGGTCACTCACTATCTCGAAGGGAAGTGATTGGGACCGTCAGGTCTTCAGCTCCGCCTGGTTATCATGATCAGCGTTCAGCGCTTTACCACTAGATTCGTCTAAGCGAGATGCTGCCGGATTTTCTACTCGCACTTTAAGCCGAGTTGTCCCGGTAACCTTGCCAGACGCTCCAGGGTTAAATCCTGTTTGCTGTCTGTATTTCCAGCTTGCTCAGCTCCGCTTGGTTGTGCTCAGCTACTGCTTTACTACATGCCACTACTTCATACTTGTCATTTACATGATACTATTTAACACATGTATATCACCTGACAACTGATTTGTTATCACCTAACATCGGACATGCTACCACTTGGCAAGATCCCTTGTTATGACATGACTTGCCACCGGGACTAATATCAATCTCTTGACATGACTGGTTACCTGCCAAATATCATCCTCTTGTCATGCTATCACTTGACACCCAGCATGATATACTTGACTCTCATGATTATCACGATAACGAGAATGATGACCTGACATCTTGATAGTACAAAATGTACTCCTGATACACATGTGATACATTATAGTACGTACAGTACTCCTGATATTCCTGACTTGCTCTTGCTCATTCCCGGAATCTGATAATCATCTTATAATTCATAAAAGGAACAACTTGCATCAGGTCGGGGAAACTTGCGGCTATCAATATGTGTTCGTGTTTACAGTGGTATTAGGCATGTTGTGCAACTAAAACTTCCGGTCTGACCTGTGGGCCTCCAGGCGACCGAGGGGAGTGCTGGCTCCCTCCTTCCTGGTACCATCATGATAAGGGCATTCATAAGACCCTCCTGATAGCCTTGCGGCAGGTTCCGTCACCAAGCAACGAATAATCCTGGGCCGTGGTCCCGGGTATGTACGGGACCCACTGTAAACATAGTTCGTTGATACCCCCGCTGGTTTCCAATAACAACCTTGCTTACTCGGATGTGGATCTATGTGTGCTGGGACACTAGTTCACATAGCTAGACATCAAAGTAAGACAAGTAATAATAATAAAAGACGCCAACTGTGGATCTATTGTCTGCGCTCGGATTACGGTGACATGAGATAAAGGTATATAGATGAGGGTTTTCTTGTTTGGATTATTCCTTCGATGTACTAGTCTCATGGAGCCGTGACCTAAGCTTGTCCGAATGGTTTTGCGTGTAATCAGTTTTTATCGGTTTTTATCGGTTTTATGATATCTAGTGTTATCCTATCTACTCTACTTCTCACCTCTTTACCTGCTCTTATCATATCATACCATGAGTACTTCCTGCCTGATATCACTTGTTACATATCTACCTGCCTGTACATTTCCTGCTCACGACACGGTTTTCAATGCATGTTTATAATTCGGTTTTATCGATACACTTGTACTTATCTCAGCACGCCATCTGTCTTTTGTATCACCACTCGCCTGGGGAGTTTCATCTGACTCCCCTGGATCCTCATGTCCAGGTCATGGAGCTTGGAGCGTGTGGATTCTCCCAGTTGCTGATCAGAGTGGTGCAGCGGTAGCGTGGATCTCCAGCAGACCGTTCAGAGCTCTATCCTTCCAGGCCTCCTTGTTCGGCTCTAGAATTTTCCTGTTATGACTCTGAGCCTGTCTTTGTACTATTCATACTTGTATATCTCTTTGTAATCTCGCAATTGCGCATATCAGTGATGTAATATTCATGTAATATTGAATCACCTCTGGTGATAACTTTGTAATTGTACTCATGTGTTGGAATGTATAATGCACCACTTGCTTCCGTACTCTGATTCTTGCCTGTACTGATGCTTAGCGTATATACGTGAGGGTATTTCTGACCTGCGTATATACGTCGCAGTAACGTCTCCGTACCCGCAGGATCGGGGCGTTACAGCTCTGCTCTCTGGAAAGGCCCCGGTCGACCGAGTGGTCGACCGGACAGAGAGACTTGCTCTGTGTATCCTGGCTCGTCGACCGACCGGTCGACCGATGGCACAAACGGTCTGAAATATGACCGTTGGCCGGTCGGCCGGACGTCGACCGTCGACCGACAGGCCTGACAGAACCCCAACGGCTAGTTTTTTCTAGCCCTATAAATTTGGGGGTTTGGGCATTGTTTTTTCAACAAGATTTTTGGAGACTTTTAGAGCCAGTTTTTCCTACTCTTTTCAGAGGTTTTTCTCCACAAAATTTAGAGCCAATACTTCCAATCAAAAGGGGAGTTTATTAAGAGTGTTAAAAAGAGATTTCTTGAGTTTTCCTCCATCATTCTCATCCTTGTTTTCTCACACAACACTTGAGCTATCCATTGCTATATCTACCTATAGGGATTTGTTGTGAGAGGATTTTAGGTGATCAAGAGTTGTGATCACCAAAGTTCTACTTTGTTTCTTTAAGGAGGCGGACGTGTGTGTTCGCATTGTTTCGGGTCCTAGTGGGGACTCGGTGTTTCGAGTTCGGGTGCGAACTTCTTGTTTGAGGTGCGGCCTCGGCGAGCCGGTGGGCTTGCGGTGTATACGGGACTAGAGAGTCCGAGGGCTTGTAGGTGTTGCGGCACCGAGTGATCCGGTTGGATCGATTATAGTGGAAATCCTTCGTGTGTCGAAGGCGGGGATGTAGAGCAAGTGTGCTCGAACCTCGAAACAAATCCCTTGTGTTTGCGAATTCTCACTCTCTCTCTCTCTATCTCTTGTTTATATCTTGCATTCCTTTATTGTGTTTATCTTTGTATGCATGATATACTTGTGTGCTTAATTGATATATATGCTTGGGTTGTTTGCTAACACTTGTATTTAACCAAGAGAGCCACGCGGCACCTCAACCCTTATCAAGGGGAATCTAGAGGAGTTTGTCCAGAGCCCTTCACGGGGAATTCGGCAACACTCTTGTGTTATACGTGGTGTTTAGTGTAAGAGTTTAGTTTAGGTCATAATAGTTTTTGCTTCCGCATTATTTAGCATTAAGTGACCATTAGATTAGCCATCACCTATTCACCCCCCCTCTAGGTGAACCTTCAATTGGTATCAGAGCCAAGTGCTCTGAATTTGGGTCTTACAACCTAGAGTTAAAGATCCTCTTTTAGGCTAATCACATAATTTGTACACACACCATGGATTTCATGTCACCACCCATGTTTGACATTCTTAACATCCAAATTTGGAAGGTTAAGATGTCCTTGTACCTCAAGGCCCTAGGCATTCATGTTTATTTTGCCATCACTAAAGATTCATATTGTTCTAATGGCAAAAATATTGAGGCTAATGCAAAAGCCCTACATGCTTTAAAGTCAACCCTAATGATGATTATTTATCTAGGGTTTCTAACATTGATTCGGCTTTTGTAGCATGGAATATCATCACCTCCCTTGGCGAAAAGATCTATATTATGCGGGGAGCGACTCGGATGTTGGAAGCAACACCTCCAACTTGTGCTACATGGTCCAAGGGGATAACCCCCTTGAGGTAACTACCGAATCCGAGGTAGAAGATGATAATATGTCATATGATGAGCTCACATCTTTTTGTCAACTATTGCTTGAAAAATATGACATGCTTAAGAAAGACAATAAAAATTTGAAAAGAAATTTGATAGCATGCATAAAGAAAATGATTCTTTTAAAAATAAAATTGCATGTTTAGAAAAAGAAAATGTATGTTTGAAAAATGAAAATATTTCCTTGATGTCTAAATTGAATGACTTATGTGAAGGAATATGGTTTTGAAAAATGAAATTATTTTGGTGGAAAAACAAAAGGAAGTTGTTTTTCAAGAAAATAAATCTTTGAAAAGAAAAATTGTTGAAAAAGAAAAAGATTTTGTTTCTAAAAAGAACAAGAAAAATGATTCTATATCTCACCATGCTTTACATGCCACCACTAGTGAGATTAATGTTTTGAAAAATAAAATGGATTGTTTGAGCTCACTTTGAGCTCTTGTGCTTTTAATCATTCTAGGTTGGAGTCTATGTTCTCTAGTAACAAACTCCACACATTCATGCACATCTTTCTCATCATGCATATGTTGCACGCCATGACCACAAACACACTCATATGCATACTAAGGTGTACAAATGTACACATTGTAGCCGCAAAGGCATTTAGCAAAATTTTGTTTTGACAAGTTGCATCATTTTAATTTTGCTAATAATAAAAATTTTTGGGTTCCTTATAAGACTAACCCCCAAGGACCCAAAAAAAAATGGGTACCAAAGTCCCCACCTTTTGTTTTTGATGTAGGTGAGGGCTCTCACACGATGTGAGAGAAATGGTGCCTTGATGGTGGATGCACTTGGACTTGATGGACACATATATGGATGCATCACTATCAAGGAGTTTTGGTAGGATGACCACCATGTTTGGAGCTTTGGAGTATAGTTGGTAACTATCTCTAAATTCCTAATTTATTTACATGCTCATAACTAGCCTATACATGCCTATTTCATATGTGATAATTTTAGCATGTTCATTTGTTTTATGTGCTTCATGTGGTAAATACTAGTTAAATGTAGTTTTTATCAAAACTTGTATTTATACATATACAAGTAGTGAGAACAAATTGATTCGTATATGTTTGCACTTCATGCTCATTTGTACCCACTATATGCACATGTATAACCTAGTTTTGATGAATCTTTCATTTATACTTGTTTTGCCAATTTTCATGTTTTACTTCATGTATATGTAATTTTTATTCAAATCTAATAAATATACATGTATACCCGTGAGTCTCTTGCCTTCATGCAAATACCTTTAATAGACTCTTTTATGTTTGGGATATGTATGCATATTGTTAGATTTAGATAAATCATACATATACCTAGAAGTTTACTGTTTTTAATGAAAAATAAATTTTCATGTTTTGATTGATAAAATAAAATGAAAATTTTGTTTTGATCATTTTGAGCCTTAATGACTATTTTCATGAAAATGCAATATACATGATTCTTGTACACTCATACTTCATTTGTTTTGTCAAGTCTTTGATTCATGAACATATTTTTGAGCTTTATAGATCGAGTGTCAATTCTTGTGTATTTGGTATGATTCATGAAATACATATGTTTTGAGTTCATATTTTTGAAGGATCTTTAACTAGTTTTTAAAAAAAATAATTTAACTAGTTATTTATTCTTCAATGTTTTATGAGATATACTCATGATTCTATTATTGTTTCAATTGGTATCATTGAATCATTTCAATTGGTATCAATTTGACTCTATTTTTGTATATACTCATATTTTGTTTTCTGATATATGTATGTATCAATTTCAATTGGTATACTCATTTTTCATACATATATATGATTTGTTTTGTGCTTGAGTTAAAATTGATTTACATGTTTAAAAGCACAAACTTTGTTTATGCTAAGCTTACTTCAACATTTTAAGCTTATGCATTATGTTTTTAAAATTGGTATCAAAATTAAAAAAAAAATTATGTTTATTTGATATCTCAAGATTAGTTTTATTGAGAAAATTCAAATTTTTGTTTTATAAGAAAAATCAAAAGATTTTTGAGTTGTATTGCCTATATGCAAGGAGAGCTTAACATCTCTTCTACATATAGATTCATGTTGAGTGTATTGTATATTGAGGAGCTTGACAACTCTTCTTTATGTGGTACACGTGTGTAGGGGGAGCTTCACATCTCCTCTTATGCATTACATAATATGTGTTATGTGAATTGGGGCTTGTCATCCCTTCTTCATGTAATGCATATGTGTAGGGAAGTTACTTAACCGTCTTCCTCTTCATGAATGTATATCGCATATAATCTTTCTTGATTGATTTGGTTTACCCCTTCTTTGGTTCTTTGTTTCGGACAAAAAAGGGGGAAAAAATTTATTTGGTTTTGTTTTTACTTCAACCCCTTTGTTGATGATTGACAAAAGGGGGAGAAGTATTTGAGATATATGCATGTTTTCCTTGCTTAAGGAGGAGAAGTTTTGTGTTTATGCATATATGTTATGTTTTGCAAATAGGAGAAAAAGATTTTGTGATTTTGTTTTATGCTTGATTAGCATGTTTACTCCTACATTTGCATATATGTTTATGTGCTTCATTTCCATATTATATTGTTTATTTGTGATGCATGAGTTAAGGGGGAGCTTCTTTGAAGCTTTACTTTAATCCATGCATATATAACTTCATGAGTTTTGTCATCATCAAAAGGGGGAGATTGTTGGCCCGAAGGCCCATCACTCTAGTTTTGATGATGATCAACTCATGTAGTTATAGTACTAATGATCTTGTGTTTAATTAGTGACAGATTCATGATCAAGATCTTAGTAGGTGCATAGTGTTGACTGAATTTTCCTGCACACAAAAATATAGTATTTTAGAATATGATGTGCAAGTCTCAGTTCTAATCCGCGTAGCAGGGCTATGCGGGTCGTGATCCTCAAGGAGGGACTGCGATGGAAGCGTTAAGCAAGTTATCTCTAAAAATTATCTTTTTATTATTAAGTAGTGGTATTTACAATGGGTGGTAGAAAAGAATATGGAGAAGTTGTGATTTAATCTACAAAAAGAAAAGAAAAGAAAGAATACTTACTTGAGTTTGGTTGAAGAAAAACGTGAAAACCTTACATGTTCTACCTTGCTTAGGAGGCGTTCAACGCATAGATCATAAACTCGAGCCCGGTCCTTGTGCACATTATATCGTCAAGCATATCAAGAACGAAGTGATGCGAAGCTTTGGAAGTGGAGAACGTTTTCATGAACTATCGTTGGCTCTCCCGTAGCTTAGTTATACTTGTTTGGAATTCACTTGCATGTTCATCAATAACCACAAGAGATCACAGAGAAAAAGAAAGGAAAACAAAAGAAAAATAAAATATCAGAACAATGAACAAAAGAAAAATAATTACCTTTATTGCTGAATACAAATGCAGAGAAGAGGAAGGGTACATCGGTGTCACGCTCAATATAAGCCTCTCTCTCTTGAAAATAAAAAGAAAAGAAAATCTAACCTAGAAACTAAAAACCCTAGCTTTTGGCCCTTGGCTCGCCTCTGGACGACTCTGTACGTTGCACTGCAGGGGATATTTATAGGTGCAGAAGGCAGAGGAGTCCTGGATGAACTTGCCCACGAAATCTGGGATTCTGGATCAACTAGATTGCCGCGTTTTGCCGCGGTTCCGCGGCACTTTTGTGGCTTCTGGCCACGCGCTTTGGCGCGTGGCCTCTCCTGGTCCGTCCATTTGGGCGCCTGCTTCTGGAAGTTCGATCCTGGCTCTTTATGTTGGGATTTCGAGATAACTTGGTAATCAAGTTACCTTGATCTCAATTATCTCAATCTTTTATCACGAATTTCCTTCTTATCTTTGGCTTTTATGCTCATCCTGCAAGAGTTTAGGGTTGGGTAGAATTCTATCCTTCCCTCATCTTCGATATTTGCAACTTTAGCCCTTGTATATTTGCACTTTGACACTCTGCTATTTGCACTTTGACTCTTGGGCTTCAAATATGGGCTTTTGGGCTCTTTTTAAGCTTTAATTCTTTCTTTTTATTATTTCGAGGCTGCACACAATAAATCACAAAATATTAATAAATGTGCAGAATTATATAAATAAATATGAAAATGTGACGGTAAATATGATGATAAAAATGCACTTTTGACTACCAATCACACCCCCCACACTTATCTTTTTGCTCGTCCTCGAGTAAAACAAAGAAAAAGAAAAGTTTATCTAACCTAACTCACTTTCGTAGGAATCACGATTGCACTTAGCACGTGCAACAAGCCGTTAAACCTCTAGGTTACCCTAGAGGACGAGTGTTGTCTCGTGAGGGTTTTCAGCGGATTGCACCCACAAAATCCATAAAAAGGAAATATTTGAATTATTATTGAAGAGACTAAGTAGTCTATAAGTTTTAGGATTATCATTTTTATTCATTCTTCAAACCTAGTCTTTATAAAGTCAATTGTTTTCCATTTTAGGTAAGGATTAAAATTGAATTTCTAATATAGTCTTTTTCGTTACCAAAAGTCATACGCACCCTTGTGAATCTAGGAATTCCTTAACTTGGACTCTCATGCCTCTTTCTTATTTTTATAACATCATCTAATTTTCTTTCGTATAAGTATCAAGGCTTCTTGAGGCCCTCATACCTAACTAATTGATTATTAGATGTGTTAATACATATATTATATTTCTTAGTTTTCTTAGGCTTTCTAATCCACCCATGTAGCGAACTTAAAGTCGATGACTCCCAAACCGGTTGGCTTTAGGGCACCAGGTGAGAAAACACCCCGCGGACTCAAATTCGAGTGAAGTAGGCCCCAAAACTAAGGACTTTATTTTATTTACTCACCTTTAGGCATGAATACTTATGCTTCTTGAGGCACATGTATCAGCTTAATTGGCGATATTTTTTTTTTATTTATATTTTTTTTATATGAGGCACAAGGTCTTTGTCTTAGAATCCTAGATATGCATTTGGTATGCACATTTCATTAAGGTAAAAATCAAGACTAATTATTTATTCAATTTCTCCTCCTATACCTAAAATTTAAACAATTTATTTATTTTGACCAAGTTTTTAGAAATCCTATGTAATACCCCGTTCCCGGAATACGTACTTATTTGCGTATTCAGTTTTTCGATCGTATTTTTTGATTTACTTCTTATATCTGACCGATTTTAATTTTAAATATCATTTTCCAACGTATTATATTTTCTATGATTTTCTGGAATTTTTCGGAATTAAAAGGAAATTCTTCAAAACCCGGTGTCGACCAGTGCCGCTGATCGATTCCCGAATTTTTATCTTACAAACTGTTTAGAATTTCTAGAAGATTCTTTAGACATTTCTTCTTAGAATTATGTTTATTACTTAAATACTTTTTCTGAAGATTTTATGAATTTATGAAAATTCCAACGGAGTCGGTATTTTACTGATTCCGGGTTTTTAGTTTTAAAACTATAAAGTATTTCTTAAAACGGATTTCACTATGTTTCTTAATATAATATTCTTGATTTTTGATATTTATTTCGGGTCGTTCCGAGATACTTGATTTCGGGACGTATCCGGTATTTTCCCAAAAGATTTCCGCATCCATGACTTCAACCCGGGAATCCGTGGTTTTAATATTTTTATTTTCCGAGTTAGAGAAAATATCTTCTCTTTTCTCATTTCTTTTCCTTTTTCCCTTTCCTTATTTCCTTTAACTTCCTCCACAAGCCAACCCAAAATATCTAAACTTCCACACCCTTCCATTAATCCTCCACCACATATTTTCTCCACCTCATCATCTCCATGGCAAGATTTGATTGGCTAGGGGAGACACCTCACCTCCCCTATTTTACACAAAAACCCCCTTTCTTCTCCAATATTACATCTCCTTAACAAAATCAAATCCTATATAAACTTTCCTATACATTTCTATTTCTTTTTTCTTCACTTCCACAAAGATATTAGCCTTCACAAATTCCCTCATCAACTCAACTTCATCATCTCCATCTCAACCAAGTAACCACTTTGGATTGGGGATCGTCTACTTCTTCATCGGAGATATCGTCGTGGACCAAGTTAACGACCACGATCTTTCCGGACTCGTAAAGCCCCAAATAACCATTCGAGGTGAGTATTTTTACTCACCAAGACTCGTAAAATTCCTTGTATACTTGTGTTGCCAAATCATGTCCCTTTATGTCACCAAAATCATATTTTTAGACATCAAAATCAACCACACCAAAAATCTGATTTTTAGACCTAACAGCAGCATATTTCAGAAGTCCGGTCGACCGGTAGTCGACCGGCAGTCGACCGATGTGCACGAACTTGCACAGTTTTTGAGTAGGCGGTCGACCGGTTCACCAACCAGTCGACCGCTAGGAAACCCTGGAGCTCACGGCCCTGTATCGGTCGACCGGCAGTCGACCGACAGGCGACCGTTAGTTGTGTCTCCGGTCGACCGGCAGTCGACCGGAAGTCGACCGACCAAACCTGGAGGTCACGGCCTTGTATCGGTCGACCGGACGTCGACCGTTAGTTGGTGACTGTCCCGAATCGGTCGACCGGCCATTTAACCCAGTCGACCGATAGTCTGGTTTTGGGCCAAAATTGTTGATTCTTATTCTTTCTGAAATTAGATCCTAACCTTGATACATGGGTGATGTATTATCCTTGCTAAATACTTCATAACTGGTATTTCATGACTTGTTCATTAACATTATCACCGCTTGTCAATTCTTTAGACTTGTCAGTTTTATGTTTCCTTTTAACACATGTATATCACCTGACTTGCTATACCCTCTGGCTAGACCATGACTCACCTTGAATAATTATCAATCTCTTTGTATACGTGTTACCTGATATACATCACCACTTGTCATGCTATCACTTTACATCCAGCATGATATATTTGACTTGTGATTATCTCTTTTACGGGAATATTGACTTGTTATTCAGTTTCATGATCAGTGACCTGTTTTCCTACTTTACATGCAGTGACCTGACTATATAGTACTGGTGTACTCCTAAATTCCTGATCATGTTCATTTTCTATTATTTCCCATAAAGTGATAATTAGCTAATAAATCTTAAAAAGGACAACTTGTATGGGTATGGGAGGAAGTGATGGATGCCGGAATGATATCTTGCTTATAGTATGGGAATGACATATATTGGCGGTACTGTTATGATTACTGTTATGATTACTATTAGGGGGACTTCGAGCCTCCAAAGCCGGTCCCAGGTGGTGGGAACCGTTGGACCACTAAACTGGTCCCCGGTGCATGTGAACAAAGCCGGTCCCAGGTGGTGGGAACCGTTGGGCCAGAAGACTGGTCCCCGGTGCATGAGTACCATTATAAGAAGCTCTATCAGTTCTCCATCTGCTTCCGTTAACAACCCTCGGATAACTTATATATGGATGTATGTGTGTTGGGGTGCACACCTGGACACATACCGAGATATATGGGTCAGACGAGTAATAATAATAATAATAGACATCGCCTATTGATTTCTGTTGTGTTTCCTATTATAGTTTCCGTTATGTGTATCCTTTACTCGTGTTATGGACCCCTGATCATTATTGTTATGCATTCCTGTTTTGACTATGATACGATTTGCAACTCTGATTCTATACGCTTGGATTTATGTGGCATGAGACAAGGGTATATATATGAGGGTTTCCTTGTTTGGATTATTCCTTCGATGTACTAGTCTCATGTGACCGTGACTTAAGCGTATACAATCAGTCTTGCTTATATTCAGCTTTACTTGGGACTTCCTGATTTATGATTATGCTATACCTGTCCGTGTATATCACACTTGTGTTCTAACCCCCTATTCTTATCTCTTTGCCACTTGGCATGTAGCCTGTTCATTGTTGGGAGGTCCTGACTCCCTTGGATTTGTATGTTCAGGTTAGAAGCTGGATCGAAGTGGAGCTGTCCACTGTAGATCGAGTTTTCCTTGAGAACAGGCTGATTTGTCCCAGCTTCTTCCGTGCTAGTCTCCTCTTTTGACTCACGGGATCTTCACCTTACTCGTGAGCATCTTGTATTTATTCTGTATATTTTACTTTTGGACTTGTTATGATAAAAGACACATGTAATGTGTATATGTTTATCATACTGTGATGACTTTGTACATGTACTTTTGTGTTGGCATATGGAAGAATACCACGCTTTGTGTCGTACTCTGATTACTTATTGTACTTTTATGCTTAGCGTATATACGTGGGGGCTTCTTCTGACCTACGTATATACGTCGCAGTGACGTCCCCGTATCCGTGAAATCGGGGCGTTACAGGTTGGTATCAGAGCTTAGGCTCTCACACCTAAAGTACAATCAAGTAGCAAATTATTGTAATTTGCAATTGCCAACTACAATGTACAAAGTTATCTAGTCTTTCCTGAATTCCTTCCTTGATTAATTCTTTCGTGTCCTAAACTCCTTCCATTTGTTTCCAATTCCAGTTATCTTTTCCCATTCGGTATGGAGAGAAGGTCGGGCCGTAATCACTCTGGGCAAGTTTCGAATGGACCCACAGGAGAGAATGTGGATATACTGAGGGTTATCCAGATGATGATGGAGAACCAGCAGCAACAGACGGAGCTCCTCCGGCAAGAGTTAGCAGTTCCTAAAGGACAGAGGCCGGGGAATATCTCAGATTTTAGACGGCTGCAGCCAGCCATATTCACGGGTGAAGAGAAACCCCTGGATGCTGAAAAATGGCTGACGGACACATCAGACCTGTTGAAAGCAGCCCGAGTACCAGAGGAAAACCAAGTTGAGGTCGCCAAGATTCAGTTGAAAGATGTAGCTAGAACTTGGTGGCTAGCTGAAGAAGCCAGATTGGAGAAGCCTGTCACTTGGGACACATTCTCCAAGAGCTTCTATAGCAGGTTCTTCCCTGCCACTACTCAGAAGGACATGGAAGAGCAGTTCATCAGACTTCAGCAAGGGAACAAGTCCGTGGATGAGTATGCCGCGGAATTTCTGAGGCTTAGCCGCTTCGCTCCGTATATGGTGACGGATGAGGAGAAGCGGGCAAGCAGATTCCAGCAGGGATTGCAGATGGATATACAAGTCTTTCTAATGCCCCAGCAGCTGAAGACATATTCAGCAGTTCTCACCATAGCTCGAGAAGTGGAGCGTGGACTAGAGAAGAAGAAAGAGAACTTGATGAGGAACCAGGCCAAGAAGAGGCCTTTTCAGTTAATGGATGAGGATGATGGAGTTAGGGTAACCCAAGGCCCGATGATTCAGAGACCATTCCAATCTCCTCTTTCTCAGATGGTATGCAATTACTGCCACAGACCCGGACATTATAAGAGAGATTGTCGAGAGGCCAAGGGATTATGTTTAGTGTGTGGATCAGGGAGACATATGCTAAGGGATTGCCCACACAGGAAGTTTGGACATGTGGCACCAGTCCGACCAGCACTTCCAGTACCTGTTAGACCAGCTCTTCCAGCCCCTTCACATCCAGTCCCAGCACTTCCAGTCCCGCCACTTAGGAGGCATCCAGAACACGTTGATCGGAGAGCTCCATTTCCACCCCAACAGTATGGTAGGGGAGCAAGACCTAGAGCAGACCGGGGTAGAGGCCAAGGTTACATCATGGCAACAGAGGCATCAGATGATGCAGCTGAATGTGGAGACCAGTATCCAGATCAGGAACCTTGAGGATATCATGGTAACCACTACCCCAGATCTTGTATTTACGTTAGTTATCTTTCTTAATATTTCCTTATCATCCTCTCCTTGTCTATTTTAGTCCTTCATATGTTCACTTTCATATGTTCACTTTAACCCTGTTTTGGAATGTTTGAGACCTTTGATTTCACCCTTGTCCCCTGTATGTTCAATTTACCCCTTAATGAAATTGCGAGGACGCAATTTTTGTAAGGTGGGTGGATTGTAATACCCCGTTCCCGGAATACGTACTTATTTGCGTATTCAGTTTTTCGATCGTATTTTTTGATTTACTTCTTATATCTGACCGATTTTAATTTTAAATATCATTTTCCAACGTATTATATTTTCTATGATTTTCTGGAATTTTCCGGAATTAAAAGGAAATTCTTCAAAACCGGTGTCGACCAGTGCCGCTGATCGATTCCCGAATTTTTATCTTACAAACTGTTTAGAATTTCTAGAAGATTCTTTAGACATTTCTTCTTAGAATTATGTTTATTACTTAAATACTTTTTCTGAAGATTTTATGAATTTATGAAAATTCCAACGGAGTCAGTATTTTACTGATTCCGGGGTTTTTAGTTTTAAAACTATAAAGTATTTCTTAAAACGGATATCACTATGTTTCTTAATATAATATTCTTGATTTTTGATATTTATTTCGGGTCGTTCCGAGATACTTGATTTCGGGACGTATCCGGTATTTTCCCGAAAGATTTCCGCATCCATGACTTCAACCCGGGAATCCGTGGTTTTAATATTTTTATTTTCCGAGTTAGAGAAAATATCTTCTCTTTTCTCATTTCTTTTCCTTTTTCCTTTTCCTTATTTCCTTTAACTTCCTCCACAAGCCAAACCCAAAATATCTAAACTTCCACACCCTTCCATTAATCCTCCACCACATATTTTCTCCACCTCATCATCTCCATGGCAAGATTTGATTGGCTAGGGGAGACACCTCACCTCCCCTATTTTACACAAAAACCCCCTTTCTTCTCCAATATTACATCTCCTTAACAAAATCAAATCCTATATAAACTTTCCTATACATTTCTATTTCTTTTTTCTTCACTTCCACAAAGATATTTGCCTTCACAAATTCCCTCATCAACTCAACTTCATCATCTCCATCTCAACCAAGTAACCACTTTGGATTGGGGATCGTCTACTTCTTCATCGGAGATATCGTCGTGGACCAAGTTAACGACCACGATCTTTCCGGACTCGTAAAGCCCCAAATAACCATTCGAGGTGAGTATTTTTACTCACCAAGACTCGTAAAATTCCTTGTATACTTGTGTTGCCAAATCATATCCCTTTATGTCACCAAAATCATATTTTTAGACATCAAAATCAACCACACCAAAAATCTGATTTTTAGACCTAACAGCAGCATATTTCAGAAGTCCGGTCGACCGGTAGTCGACCGGCAGTCGACCGATGTGCACGAACGTGCACAGTTTTGAGTAGGCGGTCGACCGGTTCACCAACCAGTCGACCGCTAGGAAACCCTGGAGCTCACGGCCCTGTATCGGTCGACCGGCAGTCGACCGACAGGCGACCGTTAGTTGTGTCTCCGGTCGACCGGCAGTCGACCGGAAGTCGACCGACCAAACCTGGAGGTCACGGCCTTGTATCGGTCGACCGGACGTCGACCGTTAGTTGGTGACTGTCCCGAATCGGTCGACCGGCCATTTAACCCAGTCGACCGATAGTCTGGTTTTGGGCCAAAATTGTTGATTCTTATTCTTTCTGAAATTAGATCCTAACCTTGATACATGGGTGATGTATTATCCTTGCTAAATACTTCATAACTGGTATTTCATGACTTGTTCATTAACATTATCAACCGCTTGTCAATTCTTTAGACTTGTCAGTTTTATGTTTCCTTTTAACACATGTATATCACCTGACTTGCTATACCCTCTGGCTAGACCATGACTCACCTTGAATAATTATCAATCTCTTTGTATACGTGTTACCTGATATACATCACCACTTGTCATGCTATCACTTTACATCCAGCATGATATATTTGACTTGTGATTATCTCTTTTACGGGAATATTGACTTGTTATTCAGTTTCATGATCAGTGACCTGTTTTCCTACTTTACATGCAGTGACCTGACTATATAGTACTGGTGTACTCCTAAATTCCTGATCATGTTCATTTTCTATTATTTCCCATAAAGTGATAATTAGCTAATAAATCTTAAAAAGGACAACTTGTATGGGTATGGGAGGAAGTGATGGATGCCGGAATGATATCTTGCTTATAGTATGGGAATGACATATATTGGCGGTACTGTTATGATTACTGTTATGATTACTATTAGGGGGACTTCGAGCCTCCAAAGCCGGTCCCAGGTGGTGGGAACCGTTGGACCACTAAACTGGTCCCCGGTGCATGTGAACAAAGCCGGTCCCAGGTGGTGGGAACCGTTGGGCCAGAAGACTGGTCCCCGGTGCATGAGTACCATTATAAGAAGCTCTATCAGTTCTCCATCTGCTTCCGTTAACAACCCTCGGATAACTTATATATGGATGTATGTGTGTTGGGGTGCACACCTGGACACATACCGAGATATATGGGTCAGACGAGTAATAATATAATAATAGACATCGCCTATTGATTTCTATTGTGTTTCCTATTATAGTTTCCGTTATGTGTATCCTTTACTCGTGTTATGGACCCCTGATCATTATTGTTATGCATTCCTGTTTTGACTATGATACGATTTGCAACTCTGATTCTATACGCTTGGATTTATGTGGCATGAGACAAGGGTATATATATGAGGGTTTCCTTGTTTGGATTATTCCTTCGATGTACTAGTCTCATGTGACCGTGACTTAAGCGTATACAATCAGTCTTGCTTATATTCAGCTTTACTTGGGACTTCCTGATTTATGATTATGCTATACCTGTCCGTGTATATCACACTTGTGTTCTAACCCCCTATTCTTATCTCTTTGCCACTTGGCATGTAGCCTGTTCATTGTTGGGAGGTCCTGACTCCCTTGGATTTGTATGTTCAGGTTAGAAGCTGGATCGAAGTGGAGCTGTCCACTGTAGATCGAGTTTTCCTTGAGAACAGGCTGATTTGTCCCAGCTTCTTCCGTGCTAGTCTCCTCTTTTGACTCACGGGATCTTCACCTTACTCGTGAGCATCTTGTATTTATTCTGTATATTTTACTTTTGGACTTGTTATGATAAAAGACACATGTAATGTGTATATGTTTATCATACTGTGATGACTTTGTACATGTACTTTTGTGTTGGCATATGGAAGAATACCACGCTTTGTGTCGTACTCTGATTACTTATTGTACTTTTATGCTTAGCGTATATACGTGGGGGCTTCTTCTGACCTACGTATATACGTCGCAGTGACGTCCCCGTATCCGTGAAATCGGGGCGTTACATCCTAATCATGATTTTCCTAATTCTTAAAACTAACTTAGATTTCTTTCAAAAAATAAGTCAAAGTATTACCCTTTTTATAAATTTTTTTTTTAAAATTTTTTTTTAGATTTTTTTTTTTTTTTTTTTTAGCAAATTTTTTGTTAGTTTCTACCTATGTTAGTATGTTAGTAAAGCCCACCCCCACACTTATCTCATGCATTGTCCTCAATGTATGAATGTATGCATGTATGCATGAAACAGAACAAGGGAAGGCGGAAGTTACCTTAGGGTGGTGGTTCCGGAGGTGGTCTAATTGGTCCACGAAATGCGGCCCAAACAAGATAACGTGGTAGTTCACGGGACCTATCTTTATTGACCTCTTTTTTATTTACATATTTACAGTCCCCAGAATGAATAGGATCATGGAAAATCCTCTCGTGAAAATCTTCAAAACCGGTGTCGACCAGTGCCGCTGACCGATTTTCGGATTTTTAATTTACAAACGGAGTTGAATTTCAAGAAACGGCTTTCCCATAACTTCTTAAAATTACATTTTCTATCTAAATACTTTTTCTGGGATTTTTCAGATTTTATCAAATCCGGCCGACCCGGTGTAGACCGTGTCAACGTTTGACTTCGGGATTTTTATCTTGAAAATGAGATTGAATTTTTGAAAACCGATTTCACTAAAAATCTATATATAATATTTATTATTTTTGAGAATTTTTGGAAAAGCTTTCCGAGTTACTTTATTTTTTGGACTTTTCTGGAGTTTTCGGTGTTTTCCCAGATACCGGAATAGTACCCAGATATTTTTTCTACTTTTCTCTCTCCTCGCTAGACGCGAGTTTCACCAACCTAGGATTCTGTATTTAATGCAGAGATCCTCTCCATGCTGCATTTAATGCATTTCAGATCAACTCCAATCAAGTCATTATGACTTTTGCCCTTTTGTCTTATTCATCGAACGCTAAACTCGCGGACGCGGATTTTTCCCCGCGTCCAGTTCAATTTTGCCTGGACGCGGCCATTCCTTTTGTTAAGACGCAGGTTGGTGGGATGTCATTCATATTATAATCATTCCCTTTTTATATGTATATATATATACACCCTCCTTTATATATATACATACCCACCCTTCTTTCTCTCTCTCTTTCACTTTTTCCTTCTTCCTTTTCCATTTACAGCCAACAGAGAGCATGGCTGCAAAACGCAGCCATGGTGCTTCCTTAGGCCAGCCTTTCTCCACCTCCTCCACCTCCATTTTTACCACCAACAACACCACCTCCACCTCCTCCATCTCCTCCTTCATTTCTACAACAACAACAACCATACCACCATCTCCTCCACCTTCTTCTTCCTCTTCTTTTCTACCAAACACCCATTCTCACCACCAACTTCACCACCCTCTCCACCACCATATACACCACCTTGGCCACCAACGACCATGCCACCTTCATCCCCGCATCGTGCTCTTTCCGATGACCTATAGCTTCGCTCTCCGAAGCTTCGTTTCCAAAACTCCAACTTTTGATTTTGAACTATACTTGCACCACAAGATGCTTGGGTTTGGGCTTGAGCTATCAGATTTCGGCCGTCTCCGGCCAACTCCGGCCACCTCATTTGGATTGGGGCCGAGTTCTTCTTCGTCGGCAATATCTCCGGTGATCATTCCGGTAATCGTCCACGATTATTCCGGTGATCATTCCGGCTCCGGTGATTATTCCGGTAATCGTTTACGATTATTCCGGTAATCATTTCGGTGACAATTGCAACGACACCACCACCAAAGAGATCACCTTTTCCCTGTCTCTCTTTCTATCTGTTGATTGTTAGACGCGGATTTTACCTCCTGCGTCCAAGCAATTCCTTAACGCGACCTTCGCGTTCTTGCATCGACACAACGCGGATCCCATGCCGCGTTTGTGTTCTATTCATTTTGTCGTGACGCAGAGTTTATACTCGCGTCCGCGTTCTCTTCACGTCCTGACTTGAACGCAGGTCTCGAACCTCGCGTTGTGGCATCCATGCGACGCGACTCCCGCGTCTGCTATTTTCCTGCGTCTGCCTATTTTCCCGCGTCTGCCTATTTTCCCGCGTCTGCTTATTTCCCCGCGTCTGCCTATTTTCCCGCATCTGCCTCCCGCATCTGGATTCCAGAACTTGGGATTTCACAGTGTTTTCCAGAATTTTAGGCGAGTGTTCTCGCTCTCGCCTCCATTTGGGTTTCCCCGCTTCGTCGGGTCGACATGTGTTTTACTCCATGTTTTCATGTATTATATATTGGGCTGAGTCCCTGTATTTGTGTATGGCCGAGTGCCAATATCTGGACATGTATTGCTCTGTGACGAATGCTTGTATTATGGCAGTTAATTCTTATTCATGTGGTACTAACATTGCAGGTACTCTTGTGCCGACTCTGGGTTTCTGCCCACATCCTGGGATGGCTGTTAGCCGCCGTGAGTGCGCTTAAACCCCGAGCGGACCCGGACCCTTTAACCTCCGGTCACTCACTATCTCGAAAGAGAGGTGATTGGGACCGTCAGGTTTCTCAGTTCAGCCTCCGGTCACTCACTATCTCGAAAGAGAGGTGATTGGGACCGTCAGGTTTCTCAGTGCAGCCTCCGGTCACTCACTATCTCGAAAGGGAAGTGATTGGGACCGTCAGATCTTCAGCTCCGCCTGGTTATCATGATCAGCGTTCAGCGCTTTACCACTAGATTCGTCTAAGCGAGATGTTGCCGGATTTTCTACTCGCATTTTAAGCCGAGTTGTCCCGGTAACCTTGCCAGACGCTCCAGGGTTAAATCCTGTTTGCTGTCTGTATTTCCAGCTTGCTCAGCTCCGCTTGGTTGTGCTCAGCTACTGCTTTACTACATGCCACTACTTCATACTTGTCATTTACATGATACTATTTAACACATGTATATCACCTGACAACTGATTTGTTATCACCTAACATCGGACATGCTACCACTTGGCAAGACCCCTTGTTATGACATGACTTGCCACCGGACTAATATCAATCTCTTGACATGACTGGTTACCTGCCAATATCATCCTCTTGTTATGCTATCACTTGACACCCAGCATGATATACTTGACTCTCATGATTATCACGATAACGGGAATGATGACCTGACATCTTGATAGTACAAAATGTACTCCTGATACACATGTGATACATTATAGTACGTACAGTACTCCTGATATTCCTGACTTGCTCTTGCTCATTCCCGGAATCTGATAATCATCTTATAATTCATAAAAGGAACAACTTGCATCGGGTCGGGGGAAACTTGCGGCTATCAATATGTGTTCGTGTTTACAGTGGTATTAGGCATGTTGTGCAACTAAAACTTCCGGTCTGACCTGTGGGCCTCCAGGCGACCGAGGGGAGTGCTGGCTCCCTCCTTCCTGGTACCATCATGATAAGGGCATTCATAAGACCCTCCTGATAGCCTTGCGGCAGGTTCCGTCACCAAGCAACGGAACAATCCTGGGCCGTGGTCCCGGGTATGTACGGGACCCACTGTAAACATAGTTCGTTGATACCCCCGCTGGTTTCCAATAACAACCTTGCTTACTCGGATGTGGATCTATGTGTGCTGGGACGCTAGTTCACATAGCTAGACATCAAAGTAAGACAAGTAATAATATAAAAGACGCCAACTGTGGATCTATTGTCTGCGCTCGGATTACGGTGACATGAGATAAAAGTATATAGATGAGGGTTTCCTTGTTTGGATTATTCCTTCGATGTACTAGTCTCATGGAGCCGTGACCTAAGCTTGTCCGAATGGTTTTGCGTGTAATCAGTTTTATCGATTTTTATTGGTTTTATGATATCTGGTGTTATCCTATCTACTCTACTTCTCACCTCTTTACCTGCTCTTATCATATCATACCATGAGTACTTCCTGCCTGATATCACTTGTTACATATCTACCTGCCTGTACATTTCCTGCTCACGACACGGTTTTCAATGCATGTTTATAATTCGGTTTTATCGATACACTTGTACTTATCTCAGCACGCCATCTGGCTTTTGTATCACCACTCGCCTGGGGAGTTTCATCTGACTCCCCTGGATCCTCATGTCCAGGTCATGGAGCTTGGAGCGTGTGGATTCTCCCAGTTGCTGATCAGAGTGGTGCAGCGGTAGCGTGGATCTCCAGCAGACCGTTCAGAGCTCTATCCTTCCAGGCCCCCTTGTTCGGCTCTAGAGTTTTCCTGTTATGACTCCGGCCTGTCTTTGTACTATTCATACTTGTATATCTCTTTGTAATCTCGCAATTGCGCATATCAGTGATGTAATATTCATGTAATATTGAATCACCTCTGGTGATAACTTTGTAATTGTACTCATGTGTTGGAATGTATAATGCACCACTTGCTTCCGTACTCTGATTCTTGCCTGTACTGATGCTTAGCGTATATAAGTGAGGGTATTTCTGACCTGCGTATATACGTCGCAGTAACGTCTCCGTACCCGCTGGATCGGGGCGTTACAGGCATTGTTTTTTAACAAGATTTTTGGAGACTTTTAGAGCCAGTTTTTCCTACTCTTTTCAGAGGTTTTTCTCCACAAAATTTAGAGCCAATACTTCCAATCAAAAGGGGAGTTTATTAAGAGTGTTAAAAAGAGATTTCTTGAGTTTTCCTCCATCATTCTCATCCTTGTTTTCTCACACAACACTTGAGCTATCCATTGCTATATCTACCTATAGGGATTTGTTGTGAGAGGATTTTAGGTGATCAAGAGTTGTGATCACCAAAGTTCTACTTTGTTTCTTTAAGGAGGCGGACGTGTGTGTTCGCATTGTTTCGGGTCCTAGTGGGGACTCGGTGTTTCGAGTTCGGGTGCGAACTTCTTGTTTGAGGTGCGGCCCTCGGCGAGCCGGTGGGCTTGCGGTGTGTACGGGACTAGAGAGTCCGAGGGCTTGTAGGTGTTGCGGCACCGAGTGATCCGGTGGGATCGATTATAGTGGAAATCCTTCGTGTGTCGAAGGCGGGGATGTAGAGCAAGTGGCTCGAACCTCAAAACAAATCCCTTGTGTTTGCGATTGCTCACTCTCTCTCTATCTCTTGTTTATATCTTGCATTCCTTTATTGTGTTTATCTTTGTATGCATGATATACTTGTATGCTTAATTGATATATATGCTTGGGTTGTTTGCTAACACTTGTGTATTTAACCAAGAGAGCTAACGCGGCACCTCAACCCTTATCAAGGGGAATCTAGAGGAGTTTGTCCAGAGCCCTTCACGGGGAATTCGGCAACACTCTTGTGTTATACGTGGTGTTTAGTGTAAGAGTTTAGTTTAGGTCATAATAGTTTTTACTTCCGCATTATTTGGCATTAAGTGACCATTAGATTAGCCATCACCTATTCACCCCCCCTCTAGGTGAACCTTCATTTTATGCTTGATTGGCATGTTTATCTCCTTATATTTGCATACGTGTTTATTTAGTTTATGTGCTTTGTTGCCATACATATTTGTTTATTGTGATGCATGAGTTAAGGGGAGCTTCTTTGAAGCTTTACTTTAATCCATGCATATATAACTCCATGAGTTTTTTCATCATCAAAAAGGGGAGATTGTTGGCCCAAAGGCCCATCACTCTAGTTTTGATGATGATCAACTCATGTAGTTATAGTACTAATGATCTTGTGTTATTAGTCTCAGATTTATGATCAAGATCTTAGTTGGCGTTTAGCTTCAACAAAGGATTTAAAGTCAATTTTGGAGCTAGCACGGTTTGATTCAAGAGCCTATGCATCAAGACCACATCAAGTACTCAAGAGGAGTCTAGCTCGTTGGATCAAGTTTGGACCAAGTCAAGAAGATGAGAAGACTTCAAGTGAAGACCTTCAAGATCAAACTTGAGTCTAGGTTTGTTTTTATTAAGATTTTGTTTTAGTTAAAATGTAAAGGATAGAATAGTTGGTGGATTGCTCAAGTATACCATATACACACACACTTCTTGATTTAGATGTGTTTTTATAAAAGAATTTTTATTTTGGAAAAATACAAAAGAGTTTTCTTTTTGAAAAATACCGGTTTGATTTTTGGAATTCAAAGTATATATGTTTTAACCAAAACCATATTTAGTGCTTATTATCAAAAACATAGATATTTCATCATTTATGTGTATGGATCATATCCATACACTCTAAGCTTTAAAAGTGTTTAAAATATCTTATTTTTGTATTTGGAGAAGTTTTGGAAAAACCAATTTGGAAAAATACGGTTTTTGTTTTTTTGCCAAAATTTCTAAGTTGCAAAAATAGTTCAAAATGTTTGTAACATATCTTGATTTTACTCAAACATGTTTGATTATCAAAGTATAATACTGAAACTATTTTTGTAGATTTTTGGTGATTTTATGGGATTTTATTTTTGTCAAAATACCAAGTTTTTAATCCCTATAACAGACCTGTCCTGGCTTCTGCCGGTCGACCGGACCGGTCGACCGAGCTAGGAGTCGGTCGACCGACGTGCACAAACGTGCACGCCAGTCTGGCTGGAGGCCGGTCGACCGTCCAGGTCAACCGTCCAGAGAGCTCTGCTCTCTGGAAAGGCCCCGGTCGACCGCCCGTCGACCGGACAGAGAGACATCTCTCTGTATTCAGGCCACGGTCGACCGGGCCGGTCGACCGAGGCTCCAACGGTCAGAAATCTGACCGTTGGCGTCGACCGGGCCGATCGACCGACAGTAGTCAAAACTGCTGACTAGACCCCAACGGCTAGTTTCTCTTTGGCCTATAAAATGGGGCTTTGGGGGACTGTTTTTAACAAGTTTTTTAAGTGGGTTTTGAGCCAGTTTTTTCAACTCTATTAGGTGTTTATCTCCACTTATTTAAGAGCCAAAATTGCCATATCAAAAGGAGAGATTTTCAAGAGTGTATTGAAAAGTGATTTCTTGAGTTTTCAATCCTAGTTTTCTCACACAACACTTGAGCTATCCATTGCTATATTTACCTATAGGGATCTTTGTTGTGAGAGGATTTTAGGTGATCAAAGTGTTGTGATCACCAAAGTTCTACTTTGTACTTTGAGGAGGCGACTTGCGGGTTCGCGGTGTTTCGAGTTCTTGTGTGAACTCTTAGTAGAGGTGCGGCCTCGGCGAGCTAGTGGGCTTGCGGTGTGTTCTTGCGGGATAAGAGAGGGACTGGAGAGTCCAAAGAGCTTGTAGGTGTTGCGGCACCAAGTGATCCGGTGGGATCGATTTTAGTGAAAATCCTTCAAGTGTTGAAGGCGGGGACGTAGAGCAAGTGTGCTCGAACCTCGAAACAAATCTCCCGTATTTGCGATTGCTCTCTCTATCTCTTACTTGTCTTTATATCTTGCATGCTAATATTGTCTTTATCTTTATATGCTTGATATATTGTGTGCTTAATTGTTATATGCTTGAGGATTGTTTGCTAACACCTGTATTCAACCAAGAGAGCCAACGCGGCACCTCAACTCTTATTTAGAGGAATCTTGAGGAGTTAGTCCAGAGCCCTTCACAAGGAATCCGGCTACACTCTTGTGTTATACTTGGTGTTTAGTTTAAGAAGTTTTAGTTTACAATAAATAAGTTTTAATTCCGCATTAATTGACCATTAGATTAGCTAGTCACCTATTCACCCCCTCTAGGTGATTACAGTATGGACACCTTTTTATTATGATATGGCAGTTATCTTTGTTATCTCCATGTGGTATATATGGTTGGGTGTGTATTGCTTCTTGTTCTATTTTTGTCCCAACATTTTACCACTCGTTTTGGAGGCTGGAGGTATTTATGGATGGATGAAGGTACCATATATGCATACATGTTTATATTTCTGTATCTTCAGTATGCATGGATGGTTGGCATATCTGTTTATTGTCATATCATATATATGCCTTTGTTATGCATTTAGATCTTTAAATCATAGTTTAATATATGCATATGTTAAGGGGGAGCTTCACTTGAAGTTTTCACCCAAAATATTTGTAATAACTCTATATGTTTTGTCATCATCAAAAAGGAGGAGATTGTTGGCCAAAGGCCATTAGCCCTAAGTTTTGATGATTACAAACCATATGTAGTTAGATATTAACAAGATTGCTTAAATGAGTTTCAGGTAAAAATATAGGTTAATTGACGGCTCCTACAAAAGACTCACATTTAGAAGCCGCGAGGATTTAGATCCAGAGCCTAGCACACTAGAAGAGCTCCAGGATCAAACAAAGATTGAGAAGACTAATACAAGATTTGTATCTTTGCATTTTTCATTTTGGTTAGGATTTATAGTCTATTTGTTAAAACCGAGATGATACAGGTTGATAACTTGGGATTACCACACACACATTTGATATTGTTCATGCTTTCAAACAAAATTTTATTACAAAATTTCTTATCAAGTTTCAGAAAAACGAAGTTTGGAAAAATCGTTTTAAAAAAAAACAAGTTTTTGGAAAAACGATTCTTAGTTTAGAAAAAGAATTTTTATCAAAATATAGTTCAAATTTAATTAGTGTTGATCTATGATCACACTCTGCTCTTTCCAAACCCTAGAACTTTATTTTGTATCTACCTATCTAAAGAAAATTTATCGGAAAATTAAAGACTTCAAAGTTTTTCAAAACTGTTATTTTGGCCTTGTCCGGTCGACCGCTGGCAGAACAGAACTACTTTGTGGTTGACCGACATGCACCAATGTGCATGTGTGCACATCGATCGACCGTCTCGGTCGACCGGCAGAAAGAGCAGAGCTCTCTGTTTGTTCCGGTCGATCGGTCCGGTCGACCGACAGAGAGCATTTACTCTCTGTTTGGGTTTTCTCGGTCGACCGTCCGGTCGACCGCTTTTCCAACGGTCAAAAATCCGGCCGTTGGCGGTCGACCGACAGCAGACAAAGTCTGCTGACAAGCTGCCAACGACTATATTATGTTTTGTCTTTTGTTGGGGCTTCTCCTAACGAATCTATTGGCTTCTCTAACCCAGTTTTCATCCCATATAAATAGTGGGAGTGTTATACAACTCAAACACAAGATTTACAAGTTTAAGATCAAAGTTTAGCCATTTAGCAAAAGATTTTCATTGAGCCATATATTTCCAATCCTTGAGTGTTTTAGCTTGAGGCTTTCTCCCACTTCTCTGCTTGGTTTTTAGCACTACACAATCCCTAAGTTTCATCTCCTCATCTTGGTTATAGGATTGTGCATGTGAGCTTAGTTTGTGGTCAAGTGTTGATCACCATTTTCTCAAATTGAGAAGTTGTAGAGGTTGCGGCCTCAAGCGCGCTAGTGAGCTCTAAGTTGGTGTTGCGGTACCGTGAGAGAGGACAAGTGTGTCCGAAGAGTTCTAGTGAGAACTTATATTGACGATCCGGTGGGATCAAGCATAGTGAAAATCCTTCATTGTGTTGAAGGCGGGGACATAGAGGTAGTGGCTCGAACCTCAAAACATATTCTCGTGTTTGTGATTGTCCACTTATCTCTAAACTCTACTCTCTCCTTTACTTGCTATTATTTGTCTACTCCCCTTACAAGTTTTAATATTATTGTTGTTTATTGTTAATTAGTTTTTAATCCGCATTATTTGCCACTTAGTATAGCCATCACCTATTCACCCCCCCTCTAGGTGATTTCAAGAGCGAACTTAACGCTTGAAGCATGCTGCGATGCTTTACTCGTTGCCTTCTCGCAAAGGTGGTTAGCACCGCTAGGTGCTTTAGTTTTAACTTGGCGGCTGGGAACTTTGCGCGTACCCTGGGGTACTAGTGCTGTGTCTGCCGTGCTATCAGTAACTTTGCTCGGAAGAACGAGGTTGGCGCGAGGAGTCACTGCTCCTAAATTAGGCGAAGGTATAGTCGCCGTTCTAGCCTCGCGGCTAATGGCCTCAGCGAAGCGGGCAGACATTTTACCTTTATCTTCACGTGACAGGCGAACCTGTGGCGTAACTACGCCTGAAGCTTCACAGGGGCTTTCTATTTTGGCCCCATATCTGCTTTGGAAGAGGAGACTTAGGTTCGCAGGGAACCTGGATAACCTCGCACGAGGCTGAGAGGAGTTGGGAGGAGGTCCGTTCGGCTGCTTGCCCAGTTAGGGCTAGTTTCTGCTCCGAACCTTGGCCATCGAGACCTTTCTATGCTTCCGTGCGTGGAGCATTGGACTACCTCCAGAGAGGAGTTCCTCGAATTTTTCTTGATCGAAATGAACGACCAAGTTTTTTGAAAGTAACGGGCTCAGGATTCTGACCGTTTGCATTGCGACACCGTCTCCTTGTTGCGCCAGGAGACCGTAATAGGCTTGCAGAGAGCCTTATCTGTCTCAACAGAGACTTGCTTCGAAGAATTAGCCAGAAGGGCTCTGGCCACGCCGACCTCCTTGTGCTTGCGCATACGTAGGGGACTTTTGCTACCCCCAGGAAGAAGTTGTTTGAACTTCTCTTGGCCAGAGTGAATGACCGGCGTCTCAGCAATAGACCCAAAGGTCTGATCGTCGCATTGCGACATTTGATTCTCAGCAGTGGAGAATGACATCCCCATCGAGTCGCCATCTTGTTTTCCATTGATTTACAAAGGGAAAACTTACAAAAAAAGTGTCGAGGAGCGAAATTACGAGTACTTCTTTAAAAAAGAAAATTACAAGTAGATCTCCTCTGAGATTTCTGGGGAAGTGTGCCGGTAGGAATCTGATCAGCGCGCGATCACTTTATCCCTTTGACGATGCGATAGGTCAGACGATCGGACTGCCGCCTGATAAGACTCTCTTCTCGCCTGATTTGGGGAATCGGAGAACAGAAGGTCGGTAGAGCCCTTTAGTTAGAAAGCCTGCTTCTGGATCAATCTCCTCTCTATGCTTGCCCGTATCTCCTCTTTTTCAGCCCCTTTCTCTGTGTGCCTCTGACATGCTATTTATAAGGAGGAATAGGGATACAACTGCCCTGAAAATCTGAAAACAGATTGAGTCAATCTGTTTTACATCTGGAAAGTAGCCTCGCCGCGAGGCTAGAGACAGCTTTCACGAAGCTAGGAATAGCAAGTAGCACTGATCTCTTGATCCGCTCTGCTAAATGAGGGATACTCCCTTGATTCTTTCTAAATAACTGAAAGATCTCCCCTAATCTTCTCACCTAATTGGAGAGTCAAAAATTATGGCAGGCAACTATCAAATTTGATCTCAATTAGATTTGATCTCAATTAGCTTTGATCTCATCTGGAGATTTGATTGGTCAAGGTGACCATAAAGACCCGCACGGAGTCGTTGCGTTGAGCTCATGGCGGAGCTGGGAGAAGCTTGTGGCGAAGTTAGAAGAAGCTCTTCAGCGGAGCCAGTCAAACTTTGTGGCGAAGCTACCAGTTATCCTTTCGCGCGGCTGCGTGGAGTTTCGAGCGAAGCCAACTCTCTGCGGAGTTAACAGAGCATTTCCGGGCGAAGCTATAAGTTAGCTCGCAGCGAGGCTGTGAAGGAGCTTCTTGCGATGCTAAGCAACTTTGGTTTCTCATGCGAGACTTATCTTGTGGGCTCCTGCGAGACCAAGTGTTGAGCTAACTTAGTGTCCCTGAACCTGCTTGGGCCTCCTCACGGGCTTTTTTAAGGACGACCTCGGCTTACTGTCTGTTTCACTGGATCAACAGAGTCCAAGTTGCTGATTCGTCCCTTTTGAGATGGGTAAAGAACTGGCCGTCGGCTTGTCTGCCACTTGTCTTTTGTAGATGTCAACAAGTTAGACCTCGTTCAGACCAGTTAGGAATCTTATTTTTTTTAGAGTATCAACACATACTTGGCTAGGTACTCACCTATGTTCTTCTGGCTGTGGAGCTCGATAGTCCTTGGGTCGAAATCCATGTTGACCCTGGTTCTAAACTGAGATCTCTTTCCCTTCTCCTCCGCCATGCTCTTGTCCTTGCTAGCACCGCTGACAACACCAAATTTGCCTCCCTTCGTCATCTTTGAAGACGATTAAGTGATTAAGACTTGGGAACAGAAAGATCACAACAACAAAGACGGTGAGAGGTTGAAAATTTAGAAGCTTAGAAATAATCTCTAGGGTTTGAAGGAAATACTTTTAAACCCTCAAATTTCTTGCATACACACCCTCCACCACTGGATCAGAAGTCTACATGTATCATCAGGGCTCAGATTCGAACCATCGCGCTTGATTCGCCGCATCAATCTCGAGCGCTGCGCCTCTTCAAAAAGCAAGAGTTATATGACCAATGAAAAACGGATGCGACGTACATTTAAGGTTTTGCCAGCCTGTAGAGGCATGCCACAAAAAGACAAAAACTAATGTGACACTGACAGCCCGATTCTAGGCTCAAGGGGTTTGCTCCCCCCTTTTCTCTCGGAGTCCCGGGAGCACATAACTCCTTAGGGCAAGTTCCCGACCTCCTGCTAAAAAGAAGGAAGCAGAGGGGCATATGTAGTGGTCAGTTTTCGACCTCTTCGAGATCACGACACGTGTCCATCAACCTTTGGACGATCGCGTGACACATAGCCTTTTCAGAATCTCTGAAGAAGAGTCATAATCTCATATAAACTCCGAGCACCGAGTAGTTCAAGCAACCAAAGGATAGAAATATAGTCGGTTACAAGTACCCTTATTTTCAAGCCAAATTTTCATTTGAATCCGGCGGTTACAGCCGGGAGAAGATCGACTACATTGGCAGTTGGATGGATCCCACTGGATAAAGACAAATACAAGCTCTATCAATTCAAATAAGGATGTTTGGCTCCAACCGCCTCCAAGATAAGCATTGAGATAAGATAGATCTTCAGATAGATGAGAACTCTGTAACCTTATCCAAAAACACCCACTTGTATAAATAGTAGATCCCTCCAATGAGAGGGGGCAGTCACCGTTGTAGTTTTCTCTAAATTATAGTGGAACCCTCTCTCTTTCTCCGTAGTTTTTTTCTTTTTCGGGTTTTCACGTAAATATGTACGTTTGCTCAGATTTGATCTCTAAGATTCATCCATCAAATTATACAATTTGGTGCGTGGATAACTCTCCCGGCAATTACCCATGCTATCTTCTTAGACTATCATCTCCTCTTGAAAATAAGACAAAATCCTAATAATTATTACTTGGCTAAACACTTGGACTGGCCCGAGCTTGATGGTAACACATTGTTTTAAGATATTAAAACTTGGGTCGCATCACTGAGTTTCCGGAGAGCCTCTCATATTTACGAAGAAGGAAACACCCAGCTGATTGGGTTTTACTCAAGGGGGGATTGGGGTCAATGGTTTTTATTATTTGTGTAGTATTCACTATGAATTGGAGGCCTTGCTTCAAGATATGATTGGCTTCATAGACACCAGGGCCTAGGCCCTTGGGCTTTATCAGAAAAGGAAAAGAGTCATAGGGTGGACCCAGTCACCCAACCCCAGCTATAAAACCAGTCCAAACCGGACAATTTGTGTTTTCGGCCCGGATCCTGCCCGAGTCAGTTCTCATCCCTAGATACCTGCAAGATTTATCCCCCGGGTCAACGACACGACAATGGTAACAAACAGTTCCTCTGCGGTTACTGTCACCACCAACCAAAGGAAAAAACCAAAGTACAAAGGAAAAAAATTGAAGAAAAAGAGAAAAAACGACGGGGGAAAGAGGAGAGAGACAGAGAGAGTAGCATCCAAAATTGGGGTTTAGGGATGAAGGATCCGTTCGAGGCGGCCTGCGAAGAGCAGCCGGAGTCTCCCGCGGAATCTCCAATTCCTGCCGACGAAGACGCCCCGCTGTCCACTGCCGACGGAATCGACGACGACGAGGAAGCTGAGGCCGTCGTCAGGACCCCGCAACCCCCGCCGCCGCCGCCTCAGCAGCAGCAGCAGCAGCAGCAGCAGCACCAGCTGGCGGCAGCATCAGGAGCAGCGGCAGCGGGAGGGAAGGGGAAGGAGGAAGACGTGGAGGGGGAAGAGGAAGAGGAGAACGTCAATATCAATGTCGACAATAAGGTCCCTTCTAGCGCCGACCCAGACAAGATGGCCAAGATGCAGTAAGTGTTCAACTATTTTACTCTTCAATTTTGTTTCTATTTTATTGGGTAGTTTGTTGTCACAGAGAAATAAATTGATGATTGGTAGTTAAGGAAAACCTTAGAATTTTAGAGAAAGGAAAGCAACTTCTGGATTTACTTTCCTTTTCTGCGTCATAGCATCTTCTTGATTCAAGTCATATTTTAATCAGGAAGATGGAAGAGAATTATAAGTTTATAACCAACATGACCAAGTCCAGAACATAGATAGATTCTTGAGGAAAAAATTGTTTGTGAATGTGCATGTCCTTTCCCTCAATTACATGCAACTCAACAGTAGGAAATTGATAGTAGAGGACACTACTATTATCTATATCTGATAAGAAAAAACAATTGATGAGAGGCAGGCAACCAGAAATTATTATAAATTCCGCAGGCTAAGGATGAACGTTGATGTGGGTAGAAAGGTAAAAAGTACGTTGGAGCTGACGCATATTGGAAGATCTTGTTCTAACGCTGATGAACCCTAGATGATACCTAGGCAAAACAACTCTGGAATCTACCGGAAAAAAGAGAGAATTTCTAAATCTTATTAAAATTCCAAAAGTTGACTACAAATTTTTTTAAAGGTTCTTTATATAGACAGGCCAATGAAAGAGTCCTAAACCTAAACCTAGCAGGGAACCAAAAAAAAGAAGAAAAAAACTGAAAAAAAAAAAGAAATCCTAATATGACTTGGAAACTTCAGGAGCCCAAAACACCCTCAAATGGTTGAGTTTTGCGCTACGTTCCGTCACTCCATGGGACAACTGTTGTTGGAGGTCATAATCATATCTTGAAGATCTTTATTTTAATAGGTCATACGTCCTATAACTCTTCTCTAATCAAAAGTTACAATCTTTCCAAGTTCACCCTGAAATTAGGCTTGATTCAGCGAACAGGGAAGACCATATTGACTTCTAGTGATCCACTTGGTTCAGAATATTATCCGAGAGATCCTCGACATCAACAGTTCCATAGGAGGACATTCAGATGCTTGGTGTCCTATACAAATTCATGTAGATATTTCATATTTATGTTTGAGTTTACAAGTCCTATACAGGTTACACCCAACTGGATAGACTCTTTATTCGTCGGTGGCTTCATATTTTTGTAACCGCTTGGGCGGAGTCCGGGGTAGTTGAGAATTAGTTTAGGACTCTTTTATAGAAAGAATAAAATGGTAATTTAGAAAATTATTTAACCCGCCGCTTCAAATCAATTGAATCAATGCAAGCAATGCTGTTCCCACATGCCTATTCATTCATATTTGGTTGGATTCCTCGGTTCATCTAATGCCTTAGATGGAATTGCCTGTTTTTCTAGCTATTACTTTCCTTCATTCAGGTATGGGGGCAGGGAATACGAGGTCGAGTAGGCTTCGTCGGTTTGAGAAGGTGAACGACGAATCCAAGTGATCGAAGGTTCAAGTACTTACGCCGAAAGGTGAGAGGCCGGTATTGGTTTTCCAGGTGGCCCTAAAGGATAAAAACCACCCTTTCTGGCAGGGGAAGTTTCTCATTTATTTCTCTTTTGAATAGTTTTTTTAGTTTGAGATGGGAAACCCACTTCGGAAGCTTCCTGTCTTTCAGAAGTTCAGTCTTGTTGGGCTTCGGAGGGGGTGGCTGTTGGACCGGACGCTTGAATAGAAATTAGTTTAGGAGAATAGAAAGCATGATTTTGCAAAGTGTACATCAATACAATTGCATAAGTGAACCTTTTCACATCAAATACTACGGAATATCGGGAGTACTGGTCATCCTATATCCATTGTTCATGTTGTCTAGGAGTGTGAATTGAGTTGTAGATTTGGAAGAAGGTTTATCTATAGGCATAACAATTCTGAATTGACATTGAAAAAAAGAATAAAATTAAATAGCATGCACTAGAAGAGGCTTCAACTTTTCTTCCCCCTTCCCATGCTTTTACAAGTTTTTCTTTTGGGGTGAAGAGCCAATGTCCTCTGTGGCATGCTCGCAATCGACAGCGTGTGGGGGGACCGTGCCGCCGCGGCGATATTGGTCCTGCCTTTAGAAGAGGCACCGTTGTGGAAGACTGTTCTTCGAAGCCATCGACACCAGAGAAGAGACTTTTAGAGGAAGGATTGGGTTTGGGTTGAATGGAGGAAGAGCTGGAGACTTAAGTTCTCATGAAAACACCAATTTGTGGTGGAAAAAATTCGGCAACAAGCAATTGCACGATGTATTATGGTGGTGGATTGGCAGAGAAAACTATCGGTATGATGTAGTATGTGCTCTGAGAATTAGAGAAGTGACCTCCTTCTCCTTAGAGAAGATAAGGCATATTTATTCCTGACAGAGGTGATGGAGTAGATGTGGATAGATGCAGATCTCAACTGAGTAGTTTGAATCTGTAGGTTTTTATAACCGCTTGGGCTGAGTTTAGGGTAGTTGAGAATTAGTTTAGGACTCTTTCATTGGCCTGTCTATATAAAGAACCTTTATAACTACCCTGGACTCAGCCCAAGCGGTTACAAAAACTTTCAGATTCAAACCACTCAGTTGAAATCTGCATCTATTCACATCCACTCCATCACCTCTGTTAGGAATAAATATGCCTTCCCTTCTCTAAGGAGAAGGAAGTTACTTCTCTAATTCTCAGAGCACACACTACATCATACTCATGGTTTTTTCTGCCAGTACACCACCACAATACACAGTGCAATTGCTTGTGGCGGAATTTTTTCACAACAAATTGGTGTTTTCATTGAGAGCTTCAGTCTCTAACTCTTCCTCCCATTCAACCCAAACCCCAATCCTTCCTCTAAAAGTCTCTTCCCTCGCGTCGATGGTTTCGAAAAACAAACAGTCTTCTATAACAGTACCTCTTCCCAAGGCAGGACCAATATCGCCGCGGGGCACGATCCCCCCACACGCTGTCGATTGTGAGCATACCACAGAGGACAATGGCTCTTCCTCATCCAAAGGAAAAACTTGTAAAGCATGGGAAGGGGAAGAAAAGTTGAATTATATTCTTGTGCAACTGCTATTTAATTTTATTCTCTGCCAGTCCACTACCACAATACACCGTGCAATTGCTTGTAGCGGATTTTTTTCTACCACAAACTGGTGTTTTCATTGAGAGCTTGAGTCTCCAACTCTTCCTCCCATTCAACCCAAACCCCAATCCTTCCTCTAAAAGTCTCTTCCCTGGCGTCGATGGTTTCAAAGAACAAACAGTCTTCTACAACAGTGCCTCTTCCTAAGGCAGGACCAATATCGCCGCTGGGGCACGGTCCCCCGACACGCTGTCGATTGCGAGCATGTCACAGAGGACAATGGCTCTTCCTCATCCCAAAGGAAAAACTTGTAAAAGCATGGGAAGGGGGGAGAAAAGTTGAAGTCTATTCTTGTGCAACTGCTATTTAATTTTATTCTTTTTTTAATGTCAATTCAGAATTGTTATGCCTATAGATAAAAATGCAAATCATTCACACTCCTAGACAACATGACCAATGGATATAGGAAGACCAGTACTCCCGATATTCTGCATTTTGATGCTGAAAAGTTTCACTTGTGCAGTTGTATTAATGTACACTTTGTAAATCAGGCTTTCTATTCTCCTAAACTAATTTCTATTCAAGCGCTAGTTGAGTAATTTTCTAAATTACTATTTTATTCTTTCTATATTTTTTTTTTCTATCTTTGCATTGTGAGCCAATTTGCCACAATTATAATATGAGGATAATAAATGCAAATCTAAAAGATACAAGATATTTCTTATATGAGCACAACTTCCGCTTATTAGTCAATATTTATGATTGTATCTGTCATCATGCTTTATGTGTATGGATTCCCGTATAAGTTATTTTCTTGTTCTAAATTCCTACAAATATAGGTAAGACCTATAGCATTCCTTTGGTATTCCTTAGGTACCCTGTTTAAGGATTTTCCTAAAACCACATGGTTCAACTCTAGACTAAAGTCGTAGAAAAAAGGTATACATTCGACGCCCCAGCAGTATAACAGAAAGCATATTGGGGTCTTCTAGCACATATCCGTTTATTACATTGCACCAGGATTTGATGAAGTTTATACTTGATAAATCATTCAATAAACTATTATTTGTTGCGAAACCAATTAGAATTTAGAATTAGCAATGCTGTTCATGAATTTTCTCCAAACTGTATCCTTCAGGAAGAAGAAAATTCTCATCAAACTGTCTGCAAATAGTTTTGATTAAGTTTCATAACTATATGTAGATGTCAGATTACAATATATATATGTGTGTGTGTGTGTGTGTGTGGTGTGTGTGTGTGTGTGTGTGTCTATATGTATATATATATGTATGTGTGTGTGTGTGTGTGTGTGTGTGTGTGTCTATAATATAATATATAATATAATATAATATATATATAATATAATATAATATATATAATATAATTGGTGGTTACTATTAAAATCATAATTTGTGGATTTTGATTCTGTTTTACATACTATAGTGTATAACAGCCATTCTTTCCTCGTAGTGGAATATAGTGAAGTTCTGGTATTCATAAAGGGTTTATATTGGGTGGCGAAGAAGTCCTGAAATTTTTTTTGTCAGCAATATCACCTGTTATGCCTATGAATTTAAATGATCTGACTTTCGGAATCCAACTGTTGCTTTAACAGTTGAGAAACAATTTGTGGTCATAGATGGCTCCAAATTTTCACAAAACGTTCTCCTCTCTTACAAATTTTGATGAGCATGTATCTGTACACTTTTAAAAGCCCAGTTATAATTTTTGTGCATTCAACCTTGTGACTTTCCTTTCTCATTTTGTGCTAAAAATATTTTGCTTCCAGGGCAATATTATCACAGTTCACAGAGGAACAAATGAGTAGATATGAGTCCTTTAGAAGATCTGGCTTTCAGAAATCTAACATGAGAAGAGTATGTTTTCTCCGTTACATGGTATCTTTTTAAATTAATGAATAATTCCCTTGGAGCAACATGCTATGTTACTTTTCGTTCTTATTTATTTTAAACATGCAGTATTTCTACATACTTCCATTCCGAATATTCTTATGATAAAATTTTACTCAAGTCAATTGACAGTTTTCTTATTTTTGAGACTTCATTGTATTTGTTTTAACCGAGGGTGAGCCTTGGCGCGATGGTGAGGTTGCTCGCGTGACATTGAGGTCATGAAATATGAATCACAGAACATTCACTGGGCTGCCCTTTTCGTTGTATTTTCTTTAACCAGCATAATGAAATTTGAACTTATTAATGCAGATTTGTCAGCTTAGTGCCAGGTCTAAGCACAGTCCAGATTGTTTGCTATGTGTTGAAAGTCCTTAACTTTTCATGAAATCTTTTCCCCATTTTTTAGTTATTCTCTCAAATAGTTTGTTTTATTTGAATGTTGTGAACTTCATGAATTATTCACAGCCTCTTGATGAAATATTGTGAATCCATAATCCCATTTTTTATTTTAAGCCCTGGGACAAGCAGTAAGTATGGGAGAATCACCATGGCTCAGGACCCATGTGCTTACACCTCTGCTTTTGCACTCAGAATGCTGTTAGTTGTATCATATTTCCCTTCTTAACATGCTTATTAGGATTGTAATGCCACACCCCCCCCCCCCCCCCCCCCCCCCCCCCCCCCCCCCCCCGCCCGCGCAAAAAAAAAAAAAAAAAAAAACAAGAACAAGAACATCCAAGAAATATTCATTTAGTGGCTCTAGTTTGTAGGTAGCTCACGCTAGATTCAATTGATGAACAGAGAAGACAGCATTTACAGAAGTGGATGTTAGAAGAAGAAGAAAAACAAATCTGAGGCAAAATCAAGTTTGGTGATTGTTTTGTAAACCTTGTTTGATGAGGTAAGCAGTGAAGGTAATGTAACTTCAATATCTTTTGGTGAAGTGCGTATGAGTGAGAAGATTATGGTGACGTCAAGATGTCCCTGCTTTTTGTTAAGCTGCTCAAACTTTGTTGGCTGTGTATTCACAGAAAAGTTCGATGGGAGATCCCATTTTTATCATAAGATCTATGAAATAGTAGAAAAATATTCTCTAGTGCCATAACTTCAGAAATTGTGCATTGACAAGTTAATTGAGTTTCTATCTCATCAGAGAAAAATTGGAAGAGCAAAACAACTCTGGAGATGGAATTGGGTTTTGCTGTCGAGAATTTTGAAGAGCTCATTTTTGTGTATGTTTTACTGTAGAGGGGGTCCATGTGTATGTGGCAACAGTAGAGGACAGAGTGTCCCTTGGGCCTGAGATTTGATGGGGTATATATAGGAGAGATGGAGAGAAGTTGGTCTTGATGGATGAAGATGCATCCACTGTGATCCTAACAGAAATTTGTTGGAACCCATATATTTTTTAATTATTATTCAATTAAATGTCATTTGAGGTTTATTGGGATATCGGATTCATAATGAGATAATGCATATTTTCTCTCTTATCTGAGATTTAGTTGAATCAATGAGAACACAAGATAGACAAGGAGGAACATTAATTGCATATTGGGATGAGTTTAGACCTCAAATCCCATCTAAATCTGTTTACAACCCATCACTTTTGTGTTGGTGGTGGCTTTAGATAAATGAGACAAATTTCATCTGAAACTGATTTTCATCCAATAAGGATAGTTTAGATTATGAATTTGGTATGGATCCCCTGGTACAGATTTTTGGAAAAGGAGAAACCATCAGATCATCAATGGAATCAGGCTCAGATCTGCAAACTTTTGATTCAGTCCCTATGATTGTGCATATTTGCCAACAAGCCCATATTTTAGCATTTCTTTCTCCGCATCCTTGGTCCAAGATGAAATAATATGCTGCAAAGTGATGGAAAATTCCAAAACATAATCACATTGGGTTTTCTACGTCATTTTAGTCTTTCTCCTTCCTCTAATTTTCTATTTTTTTATTATTTCCTCTTTATCTCCCTTTCTTTTCTTATATTTAGAGAAAAAAAAGTCATGCACACTTCGGTTCAACCATAATCAGATCTCCAGAAATGATTAAATGCCTCGTAAATGCCTGCGATGCCCCTAAAGGGGTAAATCATGCAATCGGGCCTAATGGTGCTCCAGTCTTGATACAATTGCACCAAATGGGCATACAACAGCAAATAATCACTTTGAGAAAAGATCACAATTAATTTGCAATTCACTTTAGTTTTTTTTTTTGGTGGCATCGACTTGTCTCTTTTCAGTTGGTTGGCTTAAACAGAAGACCATTTAGGTTATAAATTTTTACCTTCAAAATCGGTTTGTGAACATTTTCTGACCATTGTGTTAAACTATTAAGGACTACATTTTTATTGATACTCAATAATATTACAAAATATAATTACATAGAACCATGAGCAATCCTCTCTTATATAGATTCCATTTGAAACCAAATCCTACTCAAGTGTGACTCTTAATACTACTTAGGACTCTATAAGAGATCAAATACTATTAGAACTCTATAACCAAACAACTCTGCTAATTAATTAATTATCTATTTTAACTAATCTAATACATTCCAGGTAGTTGACTCTGGTTACTTTTCTTGTCGTCATCTGATTGTCTGTATTTTCCACGATAATGGCTTCAATTTTATGTTCGCACTCAGCGTGAATATATGAAGTATGCCTGATCAACAGGGTGGCAAAGAACTTTGAAACCAAAGCAGCAGTTTCCTGAATAGTACTTCAATTCACAATCTACAAGAAATTCAGTATGGTGGATGCAAAGAGAATATCCTGTGAAATAAGGAGATGAAGAAGCGTAACTCAACTCCCAGTCACTGGTCTCCTGGTGTCACTGAAGTTTTGGAGTGTACTTTAACTTTCTGAAGTTCATCTGGCCGCAAATTGATACTGGAAGGATAAAAAAGGTGCATGAATTGTCAGGCTGGACCTAAAGTTTGTTAATCACTAGACTAGATCCAATCATCTATCAAACTGATGTACACTGTAACACCCTGAACAATATCATATTGGCCATAATGTAATAACTTAAAAGAAAAAGGATTTTTTTTAATTAATTTAACTTACAGGAAATATTAAATGTTATATCTTAGAAACTAAGAATTTAAGAAATATGAGAGAATCTAAATTCTTGGCTTGTATATAGATATATATACAAGTATAGATGAATATACTTGAATATTTGGATACATACATAAATGAGGAATCTTCTTAACATGGAGTAATAAGGTAAGCATGTGGTGGCATGAGGTGTGACACCTGGGTGGCTTAACTTAATTTAGATGAGACACAATGTCGATGAGACACATGGCTAGTTTAAATGTCATCCATATGGCATAGTTAAACAACTATATAACCCTTTTCTTCATTCAATCTTTTTCATTTTCCCACTCTTTCACAGCCCTTGCTTGTTCCTAGCTGCAGCTTTTTGCTGCTCTTGCTGCTGCCGCATATACAATAGATAGAGGTAGAGAAAGAAGAGGGTGAAGGGAAGCTTGAAGAAGAGGGTGAAGGGGAGATAGAAGAGAAAGATTGAAGAGGATAGCAGATAAAGTGTGGAAAGATTGAATAAGATGTGAAAGCTTGGTTTGTGAAGGCAAGCTAGACCTAAAGACCCCTTCTTTCTCTTTTACATGTACTAATCATAATGGTAATAATATCCATTTAGTTGAGACATGATTGCTAATGAGTGAATGAGAGCTGATTTAATTAAGCACAGCAGAATTCTTCATAGCCGACAATTTCAGCGAAACCCTGATTATATAACTGACTTGAATGCTATCAAATAATATACCGTTTGAAAGCTAAGAGAGTCTACTTTCTAATGGTTCTTGTCGCATCCCAATCAGGTGTCTGTAATAGGATTTATTGCCATAATTCTACTGGCTGGTTTGTAATTCGGCATAAGTTTAACTAGTAAAACTCCATATATACTGTTAAGAAATTTGTAGAATTATCTACAGACCAAGAGTATGTAAATACTCATTATTAATTCTGATATTGTTTAACTTTAGTTTGTAAATAGAATTGGTATTAATCTTAGTTATGAAATTGTTATACCTAAGGTAGGAGCTTTTTGCAAGCCTTGAACAGCTAAGTTGTTTATATAGCTAACACATGTAAATGTTCACTTTTATGGATATATTTTATTCCTTGTAAAACTATATGAAGGAAGTTAAAAGTTATTAGTATTAGTAGGGAGGTTTAATAAGGGTGAATGAAGAGAAAACAAAGGGGAGTCATTGATTAGAAATTTTGGGTGGAACTGATGACGCGTAAACTTTCATAAAGACATGGCTATTACTTAGTGTATTGTATAGTAGACTCTTTCGAAGAGTAAGAGACAAAGTACTATAAAAAAGAAAGAACGAGAGATCAAGATGGAAAGTACTACAAAAAGTGGAAGAACAAGAGATCAAGATGGGGGGGGGGGGGGGGGGGGGAGGGAGGGAGGGAGGGGAGGGAGAGAGAGAGCATTAGTGGGTCATTCAAGGACAGAGAACGAATGGATTACCTCAAACGGATATGACCGTGTAATATATAGTTGGAAAACTACTGAAATATACTTTTTCATGTTTCTTATCCAAATTCTGAATCAAGTTAGACTGCTCGAAAAATCTGAACTGCAATGAATACCTAGTCTTTGTTGAATAATTAGAGGTCAGACACAAGTCTTGATATTTTAATGATTCTTAATGAATTGTCGAATCACTAGCATACATAAAGTTAAACTTGTAATAAGTTTAAGATTATTATGAATTGTTAATCTTTCATAAGCTAATAACCTGGGTTGTGTTAGAGGTTTATCTTAGGAAAATTAACTAAAATGAGTACATTCTCTTCATAAGTTATAAATGAGTGGCTCTTTACATGTTGTAAGGAAAGGCGATAATGATAAAAAGGTGAACTAAACAAGAAACTATAAGATAGCTGGAGTTTATAATATAGAGGTATCTAATGAGAGATCATTAAAGATATGTATGCTCTCTTGTTCTCAAGTAAATTACAAACCCTTCACCTTGCCATATGTAGGGTGCAAAAGATGGAACTTGAACTTGAAAATGTGTCGATGAATCATATTTTGAGGTAAGTAACTCCTGTTCTTTGATGTCTATAGTTAAAATTCATATTCTTTTGATTAAAAAAAGATTAATGCTTCACTATTAGGAAACTGTAAATTAAGTTGAGAAGATGAACAATTATATGCTACTTGCAAGATTTCATATCAATTTTCTATTTGAATCGAATCATGAACTTGAAAATGGCCTATAGAGTTACATGATAAAATAAGATCATGTTCTGATTATCCATAATTCAAATGAAATTTGTGTGGGAAAGATAAAATTGAAATGAAAAGAATGGATGGCTATATAGTTGTTTAAGTGTGCCACATGGATGTCATATAAACTAGCTATGTGTCTCATCTTAATGAAGCCACTTAGGTGTCACACTTGGAGTAATCTCATGGCACCACATGCTTACCTTAAATTACTCCATGTTAACACGATTACTCATTTATCAATGTATTCAAATACTCAAGTATATTCATTTATACTTGTGTGTGTGTGTGTATCTATATATATGACAAGAATTTAATTTTTCTCATATTTCTTAAATTCTTAGTTCTTAAGATATAACATTTAATATTTCCTGTATGTTAAATTAATTAAAGAAATTCCTTTTCCCTCTTAAATTATTACATTATTTGCCAATATAAATTGTTCCGAGTGTTATTCCTAGCAGTCTACTAGATTGGTAATACCACATAATATAGTCCTTACGGTTTAAATTTGGGTGGCTCTCCGTGTTCAATTCAACTACATCCACAACAACTGCAACTTGAACTTGATGATCGAGGTCCAAAAAACCTAGCCATCTGATGGAAAGAGGGCAAACACTTCTGCATAACTACCATAAGTGATGAACAACTATTAGCAAAAGGTGTGAAGAACCTAATTGGTAGATGAGCTGGACATCTTAAACTTTGTTACTGGCCGGAGGAGAATGAAATGGAGAAGAGAGTAAGTCTTAAAAAGGCTCCAACAATTCACGCCCCACAAAATAGGTCCATACTTGGCATGTAACTGCTATAAGAATCTCTTGGGTTTTGTGTCTTATATCTGGTTTAGCATCTAGGCAGGCTTTGTGCCCAATGGGCCTTTAGGGCCGGAATCACTCAGTGGTGTGGGCTACCACTAAGTTATGACTAATGCTAGGGTTTCTTTGTAGCATTTTATATATTCTCTCATAGGTTAGATGGGAGATGACTTTTGAAAAAGGATGTGAATTAATGAGATGAGATAGAGAGGGTGATATGAGAGAGAAACTTGGTTCTCTTGTACTCTTGTAATTGTTCCTTTCTATTTGACATTGATGATGCCCCATGGATGTAGACTGGGGCTGGACCACGTAAATTTGGTGTTCTTCTTTTTGATTTTTTGTGATTTTTTCTCATCTTGTGTGCTTAATGTTATTGATCCCATGGCGTGTTGAAATGAACTCAATTCCTAACAGAATCATGTTCACGTGCCTAATGAACCAATCACCGTCTATTGAGAAATAAAATTTCCTTATTATGTAGTTGCTCTAGATTTAGATTTTGGTAACTAATTTGAGGTTTGTATAAAAGAAAAGAAAAGAAGGTCAAAAAGGGTGCTAGGAATGAAGGAAAAGAATGAAAGAACAGTGAATAAGGAAAAGAACGAAACATGCATATTTAATACTTGACATCTTTGCTTTTCAGCTTTACTGATTCTTTTTGCATCAGAGCTGACTGATGGCTCATTAGCAACCTTTTTGTCTTTGATAGCATTCTGGAGGCTTGCTTCTTAGTTACATAAGGAGTAAGCCTATGTTTCACATCTAAAAAGGTAGACTTGCAGCTAAAAGGTAAAAACTTGCCTTCTTAGGAGATGCGAGCTGGCTGTAAAGGTTCTATGATATGGTTCTCTATTAAATTACCTGGTCAAATGTTGACATGAGTTCATAGATGGTGAATGTGAAATTGTAGCCGGTCAAAACTTGGTTAATCATTTAATGCAGCCAATGTAATTAGTATGCGTTTAACATACATGGCACATGTGGACAAACAGCTCATTAAAGAAGAAAAATAAAAAATCTGAAAACTGGAAAAGAAAATCTAGATTTTCAGAAAATACAGAATATTAAAAAGTATAGAAAATTATCTAAATGTCCATTAACCGGATTGTAATAACCATTTTTATGAGTGGATATGACTTTAACTAGCGAGAGAATAAATTATATTAACAATTAAGTTAGTTGCAAGTAAAGAATATGTATGTACCATGATAAATTAACAATTAAGAAGAATGGAACAAACATAAGTTAAACATGAGGTATAAGTTGGAAGCAGTCATTGGATCACATTATGTCTTGCAACATCCATAGCACCTACATAGAAGATTAACATGAGGATATAACTTTAAATTTGGTAACCTTAGATAATTTATTTGAGGAGCCTTTCCTAAAAGGAATATAGTTTGTATGCAACTGTGAGTTTTCTTAGGAAGTTGTTAAACGCTTGATTAGTTAGTTTCCTATTAGGTGTGTTAGTTTTAGTCTTTGTTTTATTAGGAGTTTCTATATTGTCAGGAGTCCTATTCATACTATGAGTTGTATCTTGTAATTGCTTATAAATAAAACTGTTGAGGGAGGGATCTAGTATCTCTCTCTCTCACATCCTTGTTCTCAAATTTAATATGGTATCAGTGCAAAAGAAATAAAAAAAACTAACCCTAATTTACCCTTTCTCTCCACAACTGCCCATAACTCTTTGTAGTGGTCAAATTTGACCCTTGTCAAGATTGTGACACGTGTCCCACCGCAGCTAGAGCGTCGCAAGCTAACAACAAACTTGACATGCAAGCTGGCCCATTGCTGGTCCAAATAGAAAGCCTTGGGCCATGCCTCGAGTCCACACTCGACCCAAGGACCCTCTCGACATCCCCCACTACCAAGCCCCTCTTTGACATCCACCACTGTTAGGTCCTTTGACATCCGCCACTGCCAGGTTCCTTTCCGACGTCCTCTACTGCCAGGTCCCTCTCCGACATCCGCCACTGCCTGGTCCCTCTCTGACTACGTCCATCTGGGATCATTCACCAGGATATTCAACTCGGGTGGAATCATTTCACTAGTCGAAGGCCTTGGCCCCCGGCAGCAAAGGCCCTCCGTGAAAACTCCCCCCACGCTGGATGTAGCTCACTGGCAGGATTCTCTGATTACGGAGTCAGTTACGTTGTCAGATTATCCCCACGTTCTAAATGCTTCGCACCTCTATTTCAGTGGGGACAGTTATGGATAGTGACATATATTTCTGCATATCAATCCTAACAATCAGACACTGTTATCTGACTAGTTATGAGAAATCACAACGTGTAAATCATGCGATTATACAGATCGGAAATATTCGCGCCATCGATTAAAACGCCACAGGGTATTTATACACCTGGGATGTCCATCGAAAAGAGGATTGGATCCGAGAAGTTGTAAGCACCATAATATTCCGCAGAATTCATTATAACTTGAGAGGATAGTGAATTCTCTCCCTCCTCCCCGTGATTTTTTCTCAATTTGGTTTTTCACATAAAAATTTTCTGTCTCCGTCTGTTTACTGTGCTGAAATCGTTAATTATCACACAATATTCAAGATACCCTTTCGCTTGTGATGTAAAGTTGACTCTTCGATCAATCGTGTCAAAAATTCCCACCACATTTTGGTGCTTACATTGAGATTTGAGTTCTTACACTCAAGATCTCCTCCCCCAAAAAACCCTAAACCCCCCTTAAAAAGCCTTTACCAGATCAACTATGGCCCCGAGGAAGCGAATCATTAAAGGTGAAACATCCAAAGGAAATGTCATCAGAATCGCTTGGGGCACGACTTCCCCTCCTTCCAACGATCGGCCGCATATCACCGAGAACACCAGCTCCTTCTCACCGTTAGAACCAGCCGACAATGTCCAACAGTTGAAATAACTTGAAGACTATCTCCTTAAGACTCTCTATGAGGTGAGGGAGCAAATGAAGAAACAAAAGACGCAATCTGCTTGCGAGCGAGAGAAGATGGCTCTCCACCGCGCGAATATCCTCCGAAAGTATCTGGAATAGCTTATTCGACAGGGCCTCCTCAAAGAATACATCCTCACACCCAAAGCAGTTTTTGGACAACCGTACCCACAACCTTCCCAGCCGCAGCCTATGTAGCACAAAAACTCCTATTATGAAGCTGTGTCGTGTCTGAAATGTATCCGACACGCGTGTCGCACACACATATCATGTGTATTTTAAAGAATTTATCACGTGTCCACGTGTTGTGTCCATTTCAATGTTGTCGTGTCCATGCAACATAGGTCACAACATTTGATCGCCCCGTACAAGGTGATCGATTGACCACACGACTCCAGACAAACGAGGCGTATTTTCTTCCAACTCCAATTCTATATATTCCATTCCCGATTATGAATAAAATTATTTTTATGCTCCTAACTATTGCAATCCATCTTACCAATGCAGTACATCCAATCGACACGATATATCCAACCAATGCGGTACGTCCAACCAATACAGTCCATCCAATCCACACGCCTTGATGATGGAATTCCCCCACTCGAAGGTGGCCAAGCAATCTCGCTGATGGATTTTTTCCACTCGGAAGTGTCAAAGTAGACATGCCCACGAGCACTCTCTCGGCTATCTTACGCGGGAGTCGAAACTTCCGCTATTGGATTTTATCTACCCGGAGTCCCCCACTCTGCTGTAGGGATTTTTTCCTCTCAGAGTCATCGTTGATATTTCGTTGATGGGATTTCCCCACTCGGAGCACAAGCACTAGCCTACAAGCTCTCCTCATCTAAACCTTCGGGCAGATGAACTCCCGGTAGTTTCTCTCTGCTGGGATCTTTCTATCCATATTTTGATGCAGGAGATACCATCATGCTCGGGAGCTGCCATCCATATTCCGATGGTGGGATTTTCCCTACCCGGGAGACAACTCCGTTGTGGGATTTCCCTCACACGGAGGTCAACTCTACTGCTGGGTTTACTCCCACTTGGAGGTACCAAATCGTCACTCCAATTTATTTGGGGCCCCAACTCAAGAGTATACGCATTCAATCTGTCGTTGGGTGACATCCCTACTTCAGATCCTTTTTTGCAGGTCTTCTGGGACCATGGTTACTCGTGACATATGGTATATAAGAGGTTTTCTTGTTTGAATTATCCTCTTAATGTACTAGCCCAAGTGGCTATAGGCCGAACGCTCTTCAGAGGAAGGAAAAATCAGGTAACTCCTTAATTCATCTTTACACACGTTTGAAATTTAAATGCTCATTTGGGACAACTCGGATTGTGCATACACGGTGATCGGCTACGTGGGACACAAGATATATTTAAGAGGGTTTCCTTATTTGGATTATTCCCCCGACGTACTAGTCTCATAAGGGTAGAAGCCATGTAAATACAATCCGATTTCCCCCTTAGTATTTATGCATCTAACGTTGTGTTTAAAAATGTTACATTGCATGTTTGTATGTGCATCTTACTACCACTACCGACCCCTATTTTGTACGTCCTGGGATGAGATTTCCCCACTCGGAGGCAACAACCAAGATTCGCCTATATCCATGTTACTCTAATGTGGGATTTCCTCCACTCGGAGTCTGGGCTCTATTGCAGAGATTTTCCCTCCTGGAGTTTCAGTTTCACGGCTCTGTTGATGGGATTTTCCCCACCCAGAAGCACATGTGATCCCGACTCCGCAACAAGAATTTTCCCCTCTGAGACCCAACTCCACAGCTAGGTTCCCCCAACGGAGGATGAAACTTACAGGTACCGTTGATGGAACTATCTCCACTCGGGAACACAACATACCAAGCCATCCACGCTCCAAGTCAAATGTCCTCGAGTCAAAGGTAAGCACTCCGAGGAGACACCATCAATTCCGAACAAAACAGATGGTAAAATAAATCAGGCAAGATTTATACAAACATTTCCGTTCTAAATACAAATATTTATTCCAAATCTTTTCATTCCGGTTACATTACTTGATTATATCTAACATGAATATTACAAGATTGCATCACATTCCTGTGTGAACATTTTTTTGAAAAGAAATACAGGTGATCTAGCTCCTATCTATTTACGCCCCAAGGGTATCCTCAAAGGACACCTCCCAGGGGCAAATGGCCACAGCAACATCCATGAGGAAATTTCGCCAACCTCCCACTAATTTTCCTCGAGACTATATTGAGAACTCCTAGGAAGCGTTCGACCACAGGTTGTGCCTCGAGCCCTAGACAGAAGTTCGCGAGCTAGTGGTGATATCCCATCACCGATCCTTATTCTGAGGAAGAAGTCAGAGCTCAAGAAGCGGAAGTGCTCCCTAGTGATGAACTCGAGCATGAACTCGAGCATTGAACTCGAGCATTGAACCCACACTCCCCTCCTGGCTCCGACCAGAATGAAGAATGCCAAACATGAAAGACGATGATCGAATCGGATCCACCGCCATGACTGCTCGGACAAACCCCCCTCCTTTCTCATACGTGCTACCAAAAAGGAGAACTCCGAGCCACAATATGAGCTGGATTGATCCGATCAGAGCAGACGAACACACCAGGTCAGAGTAGAGGCATGGCTCATCCTTCCTGGCAGCAGAGCCTTGTCGCGAAAATTGATGTTTTGCTACAATCTCATTGCGAAACTGATATTTTGTGCCTATCGGACTCTCAAGCAGCAGGTGCCCGACATTCATTCCCGTCATCTCCACCCGCCCTCTCTTTCTCCACTGGACGAAGAAGAAATACATTGCAACCCATCAGTACAGGGAAACTTAAGCAAGGTCTTTGGAAGATGGGCAGATTTCAACCGTAGGGCTCCACCCTACTTATAGATGGAGGAGTTGAAACGTTTCCAATTCAAATCTCCAATCTTCGAAAAAGTCAGTCCACATTCCAAAATTCTATATTAACTAAATCTGCAGAATGTCAACCGCCTTTGCCGCACGATCTCAGTCATAATGACGCCAGAATTTGAAATACCCATCACAGATTTCGTGCTAATCCAATTAATTGACATGCCAGTTATCATCCAACCGCATAACCTTCAGTCGTAATTCCAGGGATTCACAATAATGAACTAGATCCTTACTTGCATAGACTTCAAAAGAGCTCAGAAGTACTTTAAAGCTCCTATCAATTTCGCTCTTCTGATTCCCCTCCCCGACTCTGGCAATCGAAAGAGAGAGAGGGGCATCTGTAGTGATCAGATTTTGACCGTCGTCAAGATCGCGATATGTGTCCCACTGCATCGGGAGCGTCGCAAGCGAACAACAAACTCGACATGCCAGCTGTCCCATTGCGGGTCTAAGGAGAAAGCCTCGGGTCTCATGGTTCAAAGACTCGTCCGAGTCGGAGACGAGTCGGCCGAGTCGTATTCGTCTCGGCTCGCTCCGAGACGA